>JBAMBJ010001936.1:0-46951 GCA_037043495.1 Drosophila recens
TACGCGTTGATAGTAAACTCGCTGTATTCCACTCGTTAAAAACTGTCATAAAAGTACACTCGTTGAAAGCTTACTCGTTGATAGTAAACTCGCTGTATGCCACTTGTTAAAAGCTGTCATAAAAGTACACTCGTTGAAAGCGTACTCGTTGATAGTCAACTCGCTGTATTCCACTCGTTAAAAGCTGTCATAAAAGTACACTCGTTGAAAGCGTACTCGTTGATAGTAAACTCGCTGTATTCCACTCGCCTAAAAGCTGTCGATAAAAGTACACTCGTTGAAAGCGTACTCGTTGATAGTAAACTCGCTGTATTCCACTCGTTAAAAACTGTCATAAAAGTACACTCGTTGAAAGCGTACTCGTTGATAGTAAACTCGCTGTATTCCACTCGTTAAAAACTGTCATAAAAGTACACTCGTTGAAAGCTTACTCGTTGATAGTAAACTCGCTGTATGCCACTTGTTAAAAGCTGTCATAAAAGTACACTCGTTGAAAGCGTACTCGTTGATAGTCAACTCGCTGTATTCCACTCGTTAAAAGCTGTCATAAAAGTACACTCGTTGAAAGCGTACTCGTTGATAGTAAACTCGCTGTATTCCACTCGCCTAAAAGCTGTCGATAAAAGTACACTCGTTGAAAGCGTACTCGTTGATAGTAAACTCGCTGTATTCCACTCGTTAAAAACTGTCATAAAAGTACACTCGTTGAAAGCGTACTCGTTGATAGTAAACTCGCTGTATTCCACTCGTTAAAAACTGTCATAAAAGTACACTCGTTGAAAGCTTACTCGTTGATAGTAAACTCGCTGTATGCCACTTGTTAAAAGCTGTCATAAAAGTACACTCGTTGAAAGCGTACTCGTTGATAGTCAACTCGCTGTATTCCACTCGTTAAAAGCTGTCATAAAAGTACACTCGTTGAAAGCGTACTCGTTGATAGTAAACTCGCTGTATTCCACTCGCCTAAAAGCTGTCGATAAAAGTACACTCGTTGAAAGCGTACTCGTTGATAGTAAACTCGCTGTATTCCACTCGTTAAAAACTGTCATAAAAGTACACTCGTTGAAAGCGTACTCGTTGATAGTAAACTCGCTGTATTCCACTCGTTAAAAACTGTCATAAAAGTACACTCGTTGAAAGCTTACTCGTTGATAGTAAACTCGCTGTATGCCACTTGTTAAAAGCTGTCATAAAAGTACACTCGTTGAAAGCGTACTCGTTGATAGTCAACTCGCTGTATTCCACTCGTTAAAAGCTGTCATAAAAGTACACTCGTTGAAAGCGTACTCGTTGATAGTAAACTCGCTGTATTCCACTCGCCTAAAAGCTGTCGATAAAAGTACACTCGTTGAAAGCTTACTCGTTGATAGTCAACTCGCTGTATTCCACTCGTTAAAAGCTGTCATAAAAGTACACTCGTTGAAAGCTTACTCGTTGATAGTCAACTCGCTGTATTCCACTCGCCTAAAAGCTGTCGATAAAAGTACACTCGTTGAAAGCGTACTCGTTGATAGTAAACTCGCTGTATTCCACTCGTTAAAAACTGTCATAAAAGTACACTCGTTGAAAGCGTACTCGTTGATAGTAAACTCGCTGTATTCCACTCGTTAAAAACTGTCATAAAAGTACACTCGTTGAAAGCTTACTCGTTGATAGTAAACTCGCTGTATGCCACTTGTTAAAAGCTGTCATAAAAGTACACTCGTTGAAAGCGTACTCGTTGATAGTAAACTCGCTGTATTCCACTCGCCTAAAAGCTGTCGATAAAAGTACACTCGTTGAAAGCGTACTCGTTGATAGTAAACTCGCTGTATTCCACTCGTTAAAAACTGTCATAAAAGTACACTCGTTGAAAGCGTACTCGTTGATAGTAAACTCGCTGTATTCCACTCGTTAAAAACTGTCATAAAAGTACACTCGTTGAAAGCTTACTCGTTGATAGTAAACTCGCTGTATGCCACTTGTTAAAAGCTGTCATAAAAGTACACTCGTTGAAAGCGTACTCGTTGATAGTCAACTCGCTGTATTCCACTCGTTAAAAGCTGTCATAAAAGTACACTCGTTGAAAGCGTACTCGTTGATAGTAAACTCGCTGTATTCCACTCGCCTAAAAGCTGTCGATAAAAGTACACTCGTTGAAAGCTTACTCGTTGATAGTCAACTCGCTGTATTCCACTCGTTAAAAGCTGTCATAAAAGTACACTCGTTGAAAGCTTACTCGTTGATAGTCAACTCGCTGTATTCCACTCGCCTAAAAGCTGTCGATAAAAGTACACTCGTTGAAAGCGTACTCGTTGATAGTAAACTCGCTGTATTCCACTCGTTAAAAACTGTCATAAAAGTACACTCGTTGAAAGCGTACTCGTTGATAGTAAACTCGCTGTATTCCACTCGTTAAAAACTGTCATAAAAGTACACTCGTTGAAAGCTTACTCGTTGATAGTAAACTCGCTGTATGCCACTTGTTAAAAGCTGTCATAAAAGTACACTCGTTGAAAGCGTACTCGTTGATAGTCAACTCGCTGTATTCCACTCGTTAAAAGCTGTCATAAAAGTACACTCGTTGAAAGCGTACTCGTTGATAGTAAACTCGCTGTATTCCACTCGCCTAAAAGCTGTCGATAAAAGTACACTCGTTGAAAGCGTACTCGTTGATAGTAAACTCGCTGTATTCCACTCGTTAAAAACTGTCATAAAAGTACACTCGTTGAAAGCGTACTCGTTGATAGTAAACTCGCTGTATTCCACTCGTTAAAAACTGTCATAAAAGTACACTCGTTGAAAGCTTACTCGTTGATAGTAAACTCGCTGTATGCCACTTGTTAAAAGCTGTCATAAAAGTACACTCGTTGAAAGCGTACTCGTTGATAGTCAACTCGCTGTATTCCACTCGTTAAAAGCTGTCGATAAAAGTACACTCGTTGAAAGCGTACTCGTTGATAGTAAACTCGCTGTATTCCACTCGCCTAAAAGCTGTCGATAAAAGTACACTCGTTGAAAGCTTACTCGTTGATAGTCAACTCGCTGTATTCCACTCGTTAAAAGCTGTCATAAAAGTACACTCGTTGAAAGCTTACTCGTTGATAGTCAACTCGCTGTATTCCACTCGTTAAAAGCTGTCATAAAAGTACACTCGTTGAAAGCTCACTCGTTGATAGTCAACTCGCTGTATTCCACTTGTTAAAAGCTGTCATAAAAGTACACTCGTTGATAGTAAACTCGCTGTATTCCACTCGTTAAAAGCTGTCATAAAAGTACACTCGTTGAAAGCTTACTCGTTGATAGTAAACTCGCTGTATTCCACTCGCTTAAAAGCTGTCATAAAAGTACACTCGTTGAAAGCTTACTCGTTGATAGTCAACTCGCTGTATTCCACTCGTTAAAGGCTGTCATAAAAGTACACTCGTTGAAAGCTTACTCGCTAATAGCTAATCATTCTCTCACTTCTTTTTCAGCTCTCGCAGAATCAAGCGACAGCACAAAATGGTACAAATTCCCACGGCAGCAAGGCGGCCAATTCAACAGGTGGCGGTGGTGGTGGGACAGGAGCAGGAACAGGAGTGGGAGTGGGAGGAGGAACGGCAGCTGGTGGCGGCAAAGGAGAGAGCAATAATGGCGGCGTCACTTCACTGGCCCAAGTCTCAAAGCAAGTGGTACCTGGACCAACTTCGGCTAGTCACGTGGTTATCGACGAGAAGAAGAACAAGAAAAAGGGATGCTGTGTGGTGCAATAATCAACGAGAACGAGAGAACGAGAGAACGAGCGCGAGCGCGAGAGAGAGACGACACAAACAGCGAGAGAGACACACACACACACACAAACAAATACAAAACAGAGGCAGAACAGACGACGACGAAACACCAAGTGGAAGAGGAGGCAAAGAGAAAGCGAGAAGAGGAGAGGAGAGAGCCCAATGCAAGGATCAACTAGAGACAGAGGGAGAAAGCAGCTGCTGTTGATCGGCTTTTGGCGGGGGGAATTTCAAAAGGGGGCGTGTTCATTTTGGGGTCGTATCATATTTAATGTTAATGTTAAATGCTAATATTTCGAGGGGGGCGGGGGGGGGGGGGGTTACAAACTGAAGAAGCTGTTGATATTTGAATGCTGCCTCTGCATTAATCGCTTACTTACAAAACACACACAAACAAAAAGAAAAACAACAAAACAAAAGAAAACGGAACAGAAGAAGAAAAACATAAGAAAACGAAAATGGAACGCGAGCTCTCTGAACAAAACAGAACAGAACAGAACCAACAAACGAACAGAAACTGTAACAGTAGCAATAGCAGTAACAGTAACAGTAGCAGTAACCGTAGCAATGTTAACAGCTAACAGCTGCTGTTGCTGCTGCTGCTGTTATTGCCTACAGAACCAACAAACACAAAAAACAAACGAACAGAAACTGTAACAGCAACAGTAGCAGTAACAGTAGCAGTAACAGTAGCAGTAACCGTAGCAATGTTAACAGCTGCTGTTGCTGTTACTCAACTGTTATTGCCTCACTCACTCTAAAACTCAATGCGCGCTATCGCTGTCGCTGTCTAACCCACGTTGCAGTTGCAGCTTAAAATGAAAATTGTAACTATAATACATGTATAATATATATATACATGCAACTGTATGTGTATATTATACATATTTATATATATATATTTGTTAGTCTCTCTGCAGTTGAAACAACAACAACATAACGAACTTGAGATCAACTGTTAATTATTATGATGCTGATTATATATGTACATATATACGCATATATATATCACAATTTATATATATGTGTGTATATACAGTTTTTCCTTTTTTTTTTTTTTTTTTGTAATGTGACTCGACTTTATATACATACATACACCTGCGGTCAAAAAAATAGTAGTGCTCTTTCTTTTACTATAACAGCTCTTGTAAGTCAAGTATTCAAATTTAAAAATTATATTTGGAAAGGTCATCTGAATTCCGTTTGAATGATGTATAACTTTCCTTAACCCATTAAGTACCCATTAAAATATTCGAATTTTAAAAAACGTGTACTTTTTCAACTTTTTTCCTCGATTTTTTCCAAAAAATGTTGGGATGCAAAAACATTCTTCAAACAATTTTAGGAGGAACTGCAAAAGAAATTTTTCAAAAATATTTTTGCTAGTATTTTTAAAAAATTTTTGAAAACTGCAAAAAAGGCACTTTTTGCATGAAAATAAGGAAAAATGGGTTAAAATGGTCATTTTAAGGATTTTCAAAAAAATTTTAAAAATACTAGCAAAAATATTTTTGAAAAATTTCTTTTGCAGTTCCTCCTAAAATTGTTTGAAGAATGTTTTTGCATCCCAACATTTTTTGGAAAAAATCGAGGAAAAAAGTTGAAAAAGTACACGTTTTTTAAAATTCGAATATTTTAATGGGTACTTAATGGGTTAAGGAAAGTTATACATCATTCAAACGGAATTCAGATGACCTTTCCAAATATAATTTTTAAATTTGAATACTTGACTTACAAGAGCTGTTATAGTAAAAGAAAGAGCACTACTATTTTTTTGACCGCAGGTGTACATATATATAATATATATATTTTTCGTATTTGTAAAATTAGTGCAGCTTTTTAAAAGAAATTTAAAAAGTCGATAGAAAAAGAAAAAAAAAACAATGATGAACAGAAAAACAAAAAAAAAAAAACAGTTTTGCCTGCATGCATAATAAGAAAAAGAAGAAACAATAAGAAAAACAAAAAATATGAAAAAAACAAAAACAAAAACAAAAACAAAAAATGTATTTATTTTTTATTTATATGACGATGAAAGTAAAGAAATTAAATTAAATGTTAAAACCTTAAACAAAATATACAAAACCTATATACACAAACACATACAATACACGCATACATATGCATATATAAATGAACAAACAAATACACTTACACACACACACACATATACAAATAGATAAAATGCAATTTTGCATTTGTATTAAAAGCAAAGAAAACCGTAAACAGCAAAAGCTCTCTCTCTCTCTCTCTCTCTTTCGCTCTCTTGATCGAAACCCAGTTGAACTTTCACGCATGAAAAACGCACAGAAATCAACATACAGTCGATCAATAAAGTTTGTATGCACCCGAATTTTGTCAAATTTTTGTATAAAAAAAAAACGTTTTCATGCAGGTTTCTTAAATTAATCTTCTATTCACCTAAATTCCGTTTGAATGAAACAAACATTTCTTTAACCCATTAAGTAACAATTGAAAATTCGCGAATTTTTGTAAAAATCTACTTTTTCAACTTATTTTCTCGATTTTACAAAAAACAAATTTTCAAAATTCACTTTGCTAGTATTTTTTTTATGATTTTTTTTGAAAATTGCTTATGACGTTTATTTTAACCCCTTTTTCCTCGTTTTCATACAAAGAGTAGCTTTTTAGAAATTTTCCAAAAATCATCAAAAATACTAGCGAAGAGATTTTTTTTTTGCAGTTTTTTCTTAAAATTGTTTAAATACTTTTTTTGCATCAAAGTATTTTTTTTTTAAAAATTGAAAAAAAAAAATTAAAAAAGTAGATTTTTACAAAAATTTTAAATTTTCAATGGGTTTACGAAATTGTTCTATCATTCAAACAAAATTTAAGTGAATAGAAGATTAATTTTAGAAACGTGCTTCAAAACTTTTTTGTTATACACAAATTTGACAAAATTCGGGTGCATACAAACTTTATTGAGTGACTGTATGTGGATTGCACTTTTGGTTCTCTTGCTGCGTTTCCTTTTGTTGCTCATTCATTGCTGATTTTCGCTTCCTTTTTCGTTGGGCTCCTTTGAATTATTGTGCTGAGAAGTAAGCGGCTAATTCATGTTGATTTTCAGTGCTTGAGATGATCTTTTATTTACATTTTGTCAGCTAACTGAATATAGAGCTACTTATGTGTATGTATGTCACATTAAACCCACCCACACACACACACACACACACACACACACACACACACACATGCAACGGAATGAATACTTACAGAAAGCTAAACCAAATAGTTAAACAGAATGAACACCGAAATGAACCGCCACACACACACACAAACAAATACACACCCACACTCAGCCTAAGCATTAAAGTGCTGCATTTGATAAATGTAATAGTAATTATTAAAGAAAGAATGAAACAAAAAAAGTATATATGTAATAGCAGTCCCCGAAAATATGTGCTAATTAAATTTCGAATATAATCGAACAAGAAATCAAAAAATGCAAAAAACAGAAAGCAAAATCAACAAAAGCAAATCAACAAAATGGTAAAAATCAGTGAATTAAAATATATGAACAATGCAACAAGAAATCAATATTTAATATTGTATATTTCCGATTCCAAAAGCAAACAAAAAATGTTAAGTTATTGTATAAATCCTAAATAAAAACGAAAAAACAAATAAAAACAAATGAAACGAAAATCGAAAATGACTTTTGTTTGGCATGCAAGTTTTGTAGCGAGCTTTTGAGCGCGCCTTACAAATGGCAAGTGTAGCATGCTTTCAGGCAGCTCACAAAAAATGCTTTGACCTACGTGCAAAAGCTGATTGCTACAGTGATTGTCAAAGGAAGTTAGTAAAACGATCGCTGCTTCCGTCTTGTCAACAGAAGAAGAAACAGAAGAAAACGGAAAACAACAAATGAAACGAAAATCGAAAATGACTTTTGGATGGTATGCAATTTTGTAGTTTTGTAGCGAGCTTTTGAGCGCGCTTTCGAAATGGCAAGTGTGGATAAGTGTAGCATGCTTTCAGGCGGCTCTAAAAAAAATGCTTTGGCTTACGTGCAAAAGTTGATTGCTACAATGATTGGTAAATGAAACTAATAAAACGATCGCTGCCTCCGCCTTGGCAAAAGAAGAAACCAGTAGAAGAAGAAGGAGGTGGGGGAAGAGGAGGAGGAGGATAAGAAGAAGAACACACTTGGTGACTGCGCAATAATCTTTCACCTTTGGCACAATCAATTCAATTAGCCAAACAAAAGCACATAAATCGCTGAGCGCTGTGGGAAACATGCATAAATTTAATTTAACTTATATTTAATTAATCTTTTGCCGTGGCAGCAGCAGTAAACAATGCGTCCAACGTAGCTTGAATACTCTTATTTAAAATATTTAAGAATTATGAACAATTTGTTTTAATTAAATTTTCAGTTCTGTTTCGATGTACCGCAACACCCTGTGAGACGGATAAAACACGACGGATAACACACCCTGTGAGAGGGATAACACACCCTGTGAGACGGATAACACACCCTGTGGGACGGATAACACACCCTGTGATACGGATAAAGCACCCTGTGAGACGGACAAAACACCATGTGAGACGGATAAAACACCATATAAGACGGAAAACACACCCTGTGAGACACATCCTGTCAAAACATCCTGTGGGACGGATAAAACACCATGTGAGACGGATTACACACCCTGTGAGACGGATAACACACCCTGTGATACGGATAAAGCACCCTGTGAAACGGAACAAAACACCATGTGAGACGGATAAAACACCATATAAGGCGGAAAACACACCCTGTGAGACACATCCTGTCAAACGGATGAAGCATCCTGTGAGGGGGACACAACACCCTGTGATACGGATAAAACACTCTGTGAGACGGATAACACACCCTGTGATACGGATAACACACCCTGTGAAACGGATAAAACACTCTGTGAGACGACAACCACACCCTGTGTACCACAGCCAATGGGTATTGAGCATTTGCCAGAGAGAGAGAGAGAGTGTTGTAAGAGATCTAGGAAATGCACATATCACTGTCTCGCTTCCTCTAATTCTTAAGTAAGGGGACGCCGCCTAGTACTCTATAAAAATAAAGCCGTGAGCCCTCTAGAGCGAAAGAGAAAGAGAGTGCATGATGTAGAATAAAAATGCGTCACGAGTCGCCGAATTGGTCAGTTTCCTGATGCTAGCTAAAAATAAACAAAGTATAAAATAAAATAAAATCAAATAAAATAAAATAAAGAAGACAACTTTCAACTATTGGAACAAAGTTAAATTTATGGTTGACATTTTGTTTATTTTTTTGTAGCTACGATTTAATTTATGAACTTAATTCGTTAAGACATTTATAACAATTTATCTGGATTTGGATTTGAATTTTTTTAATTTTATTTTCTCGTTTTTTTTGCTTGGGTGCTTTATTGTTTTTATGTTAGATTAATTGGCAGAGCTGCTGTCAATTCGGAAATTCTTAAGCCTAAAACAGCAGGCGGAAATGTCGAGCTCGAATTCGAATTCGATTCGATATCGAACTGAATTGAATTGAATCGAAACGATTTGGTTACCGTGTCCATTCAAGTGCCAATGTTGATGATGATGATGATGAATCATAATGATCATCACACACACACACACACACTCACGCACACAAAATGATGTATTACTCACGGGATCATTCATACACTGAAAATAAAGACCACTTTCTAAAATCAAGAACATTCATCTTAAATATTTTGTTCTTGAAATGAGAATATTTTAAGACCAAATTACTAAAACTAAGAATATTATTCTACAAAATATCATCGTCTGGATAAAAGTCTCGCTGTACTATTTTGGTTAGGCAGCTGGGGGTAATTGGTAATTAAAACAGCACTTATTCTGTCGACGCAGTCCATACCTACAATTCAAAGTTAATTAACATCGAATTTAAAAATAAATTTATATATGAACCTTATACTTAAAATCGCGTTTAACGTTTCAACGTTTAGTCCATTTCGAATTTTGGTTTTTACCAAATTCACTTGGCTAAAAACCCGCTCGACTTCGGCATTCGACCAAGGCAATGATAGCATTTGCAGAGCAACTAAAGCCAATTCATTAAACCGGCAGTTTCCGCCAGAATCTCGGTAATTCAAAACTTCATTCCAGAACTTAACCGTGTCTTCGAAATTTTCCCATTGTACTAGGGTAATGTCATTGTACTCGCGTTCAATTTTATCAATATTTGGAGTACCAAAATACTCCAGGATTGGAGTGATGCTGGTTCTTTTAGTTTTCAAAATATTTTCAACAGAAAAAGCATCAACCTGTTTCAATAAATTAAAGTTGTCCGGCAACCTGAAATTGAAATATAAATTGTACTTGTTTAAACAAATAAAAAAAAAACAAAGAAAATATTTACCTTTGCTTTAACTGTTTAGCCAGCTCTACTACGAAACCCGTACAGCATTCTCTTATTTCTTTTTCATCGCAGGATTCTATTTTCAATGCTTTGATTTCTTTTTCTAAGTCATAGCCGAGGTATAAATCGCTTTTGACGTGTTTCTCAAAATCATCGTCATTAATAATGTCTACTTCACTATCAGGAGAAATTATTTTTTGTCGTAATGAGCTGATACCTAATATTAGATCATTTAAAAGCTTCGTCGCACCAACCGAATTGCTTTGAAAGCATTTGTTAATTTTTTGCATCTCTTGCAATATAGGCTTACAAAATAGCAAGTACAAATGAATTTTGGTTGTCACAGAACGTTTCATACAGGATTTTAGCTGTTTTGCATTTTTCATTTCTAGCAGCAATTTCGAAGTGAGTTTTGAGTTCATGCCACTGGTCCAATATTCGTGTAACTGCCATTTCAATGGACAGCCATCTAGTGTCACAAACCCTTGGAATTTTAAGGGGAGCCTTTTGGTATAAAACATGCTAATTAAATCTTGTTTAATAATAACAATACTTAAAATCGCGTTTAACGTTTCAACGTTTAGTCCATTTCGAATTTTGGTTTTTACCAAATTCACTTGGCTAAAAACCCGCTCGACTTCGGCATTCGACCAAGGCAATGATAGCATTTGCAGAGCAACTAAAGCCAATTCATTAAACCGGCAGTTTCCGCCAGAATCTCGGTAATTCAAAACTTCATTCCAGAACTTAACCGTGTCTTCGAAATTTTCCCATTGTACTAGGGTAATGTCATTGTACTCGCGTTCAATTTTATCAATATTTGGAGTACCAAAATACTCCAGGATTGGAGTGATGCTGGTTCTTTTAGTTTTCAAAATATTTTCAACAGAAAAAGCATCAACCTGTTTCAATAAATTAAAGTTGTCCGGCAACCTGAAATTGAAATATAAATTGTACTTGTTTAAACAAATAAAAAAAAAACAAAGAAAATATTTACCTTTGCTTTAACTGTTTAGCCAGCTCTACTACGAAACCCGTACAGCATTCTCTTATTTCTTTTTCATCGCAGGATTCTATTTTCAATGCTTTGATTTCTTTTTCTAAGTCATAGCCGAGGTATAAATCGCTTTTGACGTGTTTCTCAAAATCATCGTCATTAATAATGTCTACTTCACTATCAGGAGAAATTATTTTTTGTCGTAATGAGCTGATACCTAATATTAGATCATTTAAAAGCTTCGTCGCACCAACCGAATTGCTTTGAAAGCATTTGTTAATTTTTTGCATCTCTTGCAATATAGGCTTACAAAATAGCAAGTACAAATGAATTTTGGTTGTCACAGAACGTTTCATACAGGATTTTAGCTGTTTTGCATTTTTCATTTCTAGCAGCAATTTCGAAGTGAGTTTTGAGTTCATGCCACTGGTCCAATATTCGTGTAACTGCCATTTCAATGGACAGCCATCTAGTGTCACAAACCCTTGGAATTTTAAGGGGAGCCTTTTGGTATAAAACATGCTAATTAAATCTTGTTTAATAATAACCAATGTTTGGGACAATCACTTCTACATACATTTAACACTTGTTATTGGCATTAGTAGAAACTAGAAATACATATTAATACATAAAAAGGTTGACATATTTATTTGTACTAAATATAATATACCTTTTCGTTATTAATACATTCATATATTTTTTTATATGACGACTGCCGAATCGAGCTTTTGGAAAACCAGTTATACGTTTCATAGATCAGGAATTCCAAATCGTCTGGAAAGAAGTGCTTACAAGCGAAATACCACCAGAATACTTAGCAGCAGCCTTTGTATATCCCTCCAGCAATCGTAATCCAAATGCACCGTCTGTAGAGCTTCCAATACCGTATCCAATTAATAACACAATGTAATTTACTTTAACTTCAATTTTATATTTTATATTTTCTCTTTTGTAAAACACGTCTTGTCACTTCAATTTCCATACACAAAGAGAAAGATCAGAACGAGTAGTTCCACTGAACCAGTGTGGCCAGATCACATATGAGCAGAGCGCTTTTGCTTCACGATAAATATAACTATCGATATAAATTGTTAGAACTGCTTTTTCCAACATATGTTTTTATATTATTTAGGGTATTCACTTAACTGTGGCAGCCTGGCAGATGGCACATGTCCCAAACTTGAAACGTGAACAGCCCTTTTTGTTTTAAATCTGCCCAGTCAGTTGTTTTTTGGTTTTACATTGAGTTTACTGTCATTTTTATTATTTTATTTCAATAAATTTGCCTGATTTAAGCAAGATGCTTCGAAAAGCGCCAAGCATTTTTGTAATGAAAAGTAAAAAGTGCAGAAGTAATTGAAGCTTTGTAAAATTCGTATAGAGAATTTGTTGCATTTTATCATATTTCATTAATAGTAGATGCATGGCGAGATCAGTTGGATTCTGAAATTGACGATATTTTGGATGACTTTATAGAGGATGCCATGGCCATTGTCGTCGGAGTCAATATCGCGTTGGAGTCAAAGCTGCTTTAGAGTCCTCAAAGGGAGGTATTGCAGGTTTTTAAGATGATATTGATGAAAGACGGAAACTAACTATGATGGTCACACTGAGGCTGAACCCCGTGGTGAACCCTGTTTGGCGTCAGAAAGCAAGAGAAAGTTTTTGTGTAATTTTATATTTAAATAAAATCTAAGATATATATGTACATATACATATACATGATTGTAACTTATTTAAGCCAAGCTCTAGTTTTAGAATCCTCTCCTTTTTATCCAGCTGTTGTTGCTTATGCTTAAAATCATATTCAACATTCCATTTATTGTCTTTCCTTTCCAACTTCAGTCTGCGCTCCTCTCTACCCCTTTGCCTCACGAAAAATGTATCAACCTGTTGCGTCCCTAAACAACTGTTGTCAAAACTTTCGCACTAATAATTGACAAAAAAAATAAATTTCTATTGAAAATATCGATTATTAATCGTGTTTTTATCACTGCGGACGGCAGTCCGCGCTAGTGACGAAAGCAGCACGAAGTGTGCGAAAGCGACTAGCATATATACACAGGAAGAATGGAAAATTTGCTATGACTGCCCGATCAGGTCGAGCTATATACCGATCGAAAGGTATCAATTAAACTTACAAATGTGCATACTAAGACTTTTGAAAACTCACCTGGTTCGTGAGATAAACAGGTGTAAGTGGGAGGGGCAAAATTTAAATGATTGGAGCTAATGGGGCCGTTGGAGCCTTTTTGATTTTTTTTTTAATTTTTAACTATTTTAATCAAAAATACGCGTCGAATGACACCTTGATCATCAAAATCCGATCACTGGTTCAGAAGATAATTAATTTTGAAATTTTTGGTGCCCTTTTCAAAACGAGATGAAAAGTCAGTCTGTTTGTTTGTCTGTTTGTCTGTTTGTTTGTTTGTAAGGATCAAATCGTTGATTTAGCTTAAAAGTTTGAATGAGGACTTGTTCCCGATCAAAAATCTAGAAACGTTTGTTCTACGACTTTTTCGAAAAAAAGCTAGTTTAGCGGGAAATCGCTAAAAACCGCTAAAATTAAAACCCTTATAGCAGTCAAACGATAAAAGCTACAGATGCGATCTATATATCGTTGAAAAGGTATTTTGAAGGGCTGTTATGCATACCTTTTAACTTTTTTTCTAAAGTACATAGGTAAATTGCTACAGGTGACATAAGGTATTTTCCCCCACGTTTTGGCGGTTTTTGAGAAAACGCCGCTAACGATTTTTTTTAAATTTCAATATGTTTTAGTTTGTAAAATTTCGCGTTTTTTGATATATGACACAAAAAATTTTACCGATAGGTTTGGAAGATATAACCTATTAACTGAATATATACGTTTTACTTTGAATTGGAATAGGGCAGCAGCAACAAAGTGTCATAGCAGCCAGTTTGATTGTTTGAATAGCTTAAATGTTTGAATGAGGACTTGTTCCTGTTCAAAAATCTAGAAACGTTTGCTCTACGACTTTTGCGAAAAATCGCTAGTTTAGCGGGAAATCGCTAAAAACCGCTAAAATTGAAACCACCATAGCATCCAAACGATAGAAGCTACAGATGCGATCTATATATCGTTGAAAAGGTATTTCGAAGGGCTTTTGCACTGCGTGCAGCGTAATGCGGAAATTACCTGTTAGCTGAATGCATACATTTTACTTAGAATGGGAATAGGATAGCAGCAGCAAAGTGTCATAGCACCCAGAGTTTAAGAGTGCTGATAGCTTTTGCGCTGGGCATGTGTGTTTGTAAAGGGGACCAGTGTTGCCAGACAATTTGCTTTAGCTTGTACAAACAATAATCAAAGTTGACAAAGCTATACTGTCAAAAAATATTGGAATTTCAAAATTTCTGAGGTCTTATTCAAAAATTTCTGATATCCCACAAAAAAAACCTCTTTACGAGGTAAAAGTCTAGTGACGAAAACATTTTCATGCCCCAAAATTTCTGATATCCAATTTTGTGACGAATAATATTAAGTTTTACATATAAATTATTTTAAGCAAAATTTTTGCATTCGGCACTGCGCAAAACAGTGAATGAGTTTTATTTGGTATGAAGAATTGATATATTTTAGCGCAATGTGCCGAGTGCCAAAATTTTGCTTAAAATAATTTATATGTAAAACTTAATATTATTCGTCACAAAATTGGATATCAGAAATTTTGGGGCATGAAAATGTTTTCGTCACTAGACTTTTACCTCGTAAAGAGGTTTTTTTTTGTGGGATCATCTCTACATGGGCATATATGCCAGACTTTTCGTAGTCAAGGGTCCGGGTCTGACATCATGGCACGAAATTTTTCAGTACAAGTTGTTGCTGTGACGTTTGGGAAATGTGCCATGTGCCAGGCTGCCACAGTCAAGTGAATACCCTAATTATCTCACCAAGTAACTTTGTAACGCTAAAATCTGTAAATTCGTCCAAAAGTAAACTAAGTTTGGAGTCGCCAATGTCGTTATGCAGATCTTCGTTAAAGTGGGGAGCCAATGCATGTTTAATCATGTATGTGCATTTTGTGCGGTGGAGCTTGATTCTCGACGCAGTGTTGCTGTCATCAAACTTTTTTTGACAAAGATCACTTAAATGATTGACAGTGGCGATTGCACTATGCTGAGCAACAAAAAGGCAAAGCGCTGCCTCCTGCTCAATTGTTTTAGTGGGTAATTTGCACAAAGCCCTCCATTGAGCTGGTATGCTTTTTTGTAGCACTATGTGCATGCAAATCACTTAATTTTGCAGTTATGCTGCATTTACAATAACTGCAAAACACCCGTGTTAAATCTGTGAGATCCTTCCTCGCCCACTCCTTAAACTCCTTGCTCTGCAGCCAGACATCTCGAACTTTTTGCTTGTACACTTCTTTTGGCATTGTCAATTAATTTTGTTCTGTTTCGCAAACGAATTTCACAATGTTAGCGATGGAAGACGCGCCAAAATAGGTGTGACCTTTTGAGGGAAACTATTCAATAAAAGTAAATATTGATACTTTGCCGATAGAAATACATTTTTAACATTTCAACCGTCAAACTCAATTAAAACAGTTCTCAAAATTGATTAAAAGCACAAATTCAAAAAAACTGTTTAAATTTGCTTAAAAATCTGGAATTCCCGCTGCCCGCAGTTTTCAAATTTTTCCCGCAAACATACTTCAAAATGACATCACTGATTTGGACACGCTGTGTGCGCTCTCTCATTGACGCTCTGCCACTCTGGGGTTCTACTGAAAAGAGAGTTCGGCTTTTGCCGATCGCTCTGGGGTTGCACGACCATGAAGCAATTTTTTTTTTTTTTTAACGAAACGAATTTTTATTTATTTGGAACCATGAAGCAATAACATAAGGAGGTCTCGTCGGCAAAAAGTAGGATGTTATTTATACTAATAACACTGTGCAAGTCCAAAAAAAAGACATGACCAAACTCAACGGTTTCCCCCTATTTCGGGTCCTACGAATCGAACTGCATCATTAGTTTTTTGAGTTACAATGATGGTTTCATACAAAATTTTTCGCGGAAGTTTTTGAGCAAGTTCAGGCTGTAACTTGTACGGTATTGGTTTTTTTGGTTAACTTTCTTCAGCAAAGTTGCCTAAAATAGTTCAGGCTACAAGTTTGCAGAGCATACGGAACCTCCAAACTGTTGTTTTGGAGGTGTTTTGGGTAAATTTGTCATTTTTATGGCACAGCCTAAAAGTAAGCAATAGTTTTCATAAAAACTTTGCTGAAACATAGAGCTAAACATTAGACAATTAGTGTTGCTAAAATCAATTATTAATTTATTATTATTATTAATTGATTGCTTTAATTTTGTCATACCTGTTATGTATTTTCTTAACCTGTACTTAAATTGAAGTGGAGTCGGATGGTCAAACTGTCCACCCTTAGATCTCATGGCTCCAAAAAAGTTTTCAACAATGTCTTGGTTAAGACGACTTGTTAAGATGTATTGTATCTCGAATTTCTCCGACAAATAGCCATACAAACCATCAAGGGGTACATTATTAACCAAAATGCCTTTTTGGAAGGGCCGTTTATGGGCTTTGCCAACTATCTCCGAGCGCATAATCTCAGACATATTAGCCAAAATGCCTCGTTGGATTTTGATTTGTTTGCCATAAGGCTGCGTCGATTCGATTGAATTTGAGGTTGAAAGTTTTGAGTTGAAGACGTCGAATCAATCATTCAGAATTTTAAAAAGATCAGCGGCTTCGCATGCGTTCTCTACGCCATAGCCCAATTCATAGCATCGTCTGATAGAGCTGGCGGTTGTATTTGAGAACAGTTGGGTTGCCAATTTGACCCTCTGTTTAGCGAGCGAGCCAATATTGATGTGATTATCTGTTAATTTGAATAAAATTGACACATCTGATTTAGCACAGTGGCTAATTGTCTGCTGGACTGTCGTCTTAGTCAATCTGTTTCCGTTGATGACTAATCCGGAGTCGACATAGTGGTTGCGGACCAACTTCATCAAATGTGGGGTATCCGAAAAAACGAATATCTTCGTATTTTCATCCGCTGGATTGCTAAACCAGGTCTTTGCTAAAAAAAAAAATAATTAAAATTTTTTTTTTGTATTAATTCTATAATAAACTTACTCTCCGATATGCCAAGCTCTCGCCATAATCTTTGATTTCCAGCGCCCAAATCAGAGACAATAGCTACTACGGGATAACCTCTTTTGTGTAGCTTGATAATAATCGAATGCAGAATATCCACGTCCATTCGGGTGTTAAAATCAAAGAATACTGGCTGCTTCCAAGATTTTTTCAAGCCACGAACAATGGCCAGTTGTACATAGTTGCTTGGCTCATATACAACATCCGCTGAACTGTCATCCTCAAAAGCAGCAGCAACCTTCATCAAATCGAAGGACAAAACGCATAGCTTGTCTACTTCGGGCATGTCTTCATTTTCCATGAGGACTATCACGACATCAAGGCTACCTGCATTAATTTTCACATCTGCCAACCATCTGTAAATTGTTGCCCGACTTGGCAAAGGAAATCCTTTTCTACATAGATGATTGTATGCACGAGTTCCCGCGGTATGAAGACATATAGCAGAAGACATGTCTGTTGCATTACAAATCGATCTCTTTCCTCCACTCTTCAACATATTGATTTGAGTCTCGGTGAAAATTTTGCCCAGAGACTTTTCCAATTCCTTATAGCCATTCCTTCTCCATTTGACGAATCTCTGTTCTCAGGCTTTCGTTCTCCATATGCATTGTTCGGCCTCGTCGATCTCAACCACTCTGTCAACACCGCCAAGTTTCGGAAGGCTGTTTGAGACGCTCCAATCTATGTAGACTTCACGCAAAAAGCTCTTCCAGTCTATGACCGATTGGCGGCTCCACTTCATCTCGCCCATTAGAATGTCCGTCTCTCCCTTAATGCGCATGGTGTCGAAGGCAACAAACCGGCAAATTTCCTTAATGGTGAAACGCGTCCCAGCAAAGAATGTGTTTGCACGAAGGGTCTCAAAAAAATTGCACTGCACTCTAACACGTTTTTGTTTCCCATGCTGGTGCATATAGGATGCACGGCAGGTGAAAAAAAGCTTTGTCTCCTCCGAGGATGACAATTTACATTGCGCACAACATTTTGGGCAAAATCGTTCGCTCCGGATCATGTTGTGTCGGCGCAGAAATTCAAACAACTGAGTTTGACTGAATTCAGTGACCTCTGTCACACTAACCAAACAATTTGCACACGCCTTTTTGTCACAATTTATCGCGAATATAATTTTCTTACAGGTTCCGGTATAAAAAGTATTGAAAAACACACAAAAAATGGGCATGTTGCAGAAAAAGTAGTGTTGGAAAACGTTGCACATTATCGAAAAGCAACCCTGAAAACCCCAAAGCAACCATGCAAAAGCTAAAGCAACCATAATAAAAAAAAAAAAAAACAACAGAGCATAAAGTGCATTTTTAACAAAAAAAAAAACTAGCAGTGACCCGGTAAAAATGTTTTCACCTCTTATTTGTTTTGTGTTTTTTTATTTTTAAGAGTAGAGCCGCAACTAGACCTTTACCTTAAAATCTAATTTGTATTATTAATAAGAGTCTTATGCATACGTTTGAATCTGAAAACAGAATTTTATTGACATTGTCTGTGTTGGTGGCAATAACACAACGCTTCTCCATAATTAACACAATATATTTATATGCAGCTTGTTTTGTGCAATGAGGGAAAAATATTTTTCTGTTTATTCCACCAACCCAGACAATTAAAGTTATTATTCCTTTGCGACCGACTCGGAGGAAAATTGAGCGAAAAAAGCAGCCATTTGACAAATAAAATAGCGAATTATTCGATTGAATTCGGCCATTTCAAATTCATTATTTTTACATAGCACATTCCTTCATTCGCACTCATTTCGATAAGGAGCTGTCATTTCAGAACTCAATGTCATTCACACTCAAACGAATTCAATTCAAAATGTGCCTCGCACTTACTCATTTCGACATCGCTCAAATTAATTCATTTGAACTTAAATTTTGAAATTAATTTTCTTCACTTGCACTATTAGACGAACGGCTTTAACTTGCTTCACTGAAATTTTCGCCAGAAAAAAAAATTATTATCCATATCTCTTGCTCATTTTTATGTGCACTTGTTGCAACATTTCTCGCAAACAATTTTTTTGCTTCTATTTTTGCCAATCTTCTTAATTGTTAAATATTAATAAATTATTAAATATTAATAAAATTAAATATTAATTCTTAAATATTAATAAATTGAATTTTAAAATGTATTCAATTATGTATAAATTATCATTTAACCGCAACCTTTCGCTGACCTTAACTTCACTTTTCAACTCATATAAATGAAGAGAAATGCAGAATTTTATATGAGCTCAGAAAAACAAGCACCGTAAGAAGAAGAAGAAATACATAACAAGCGGTAAACCGACCGAATTTGTGTGCAAAGCTAGACTCAAAACAATCATTTTTGAATCCCCTGCGCGATCAAATTGCGATTGCTTTAAATTTTGTTAGTGTAGTTTCTATGAATCATATTTTGAGCATATGCACGAGTCATTTTCGAGCCTTCTTTTGATCACCAATCGCTTTTTAATCGGCAAGGCGACTCGAAAAAGACTCATCAAGAATATTTTTTAAAAACGATCTTCCAATTGCTGGCAGGGAGCTCTTTCTCTGTGTCGTTCTTTTGCGACGCCGCTGCCTTCTGAAGTCACCGGCTTTGTTATACTCATATGGTGCATTTACACTAGTTGATGCAGCGTCAATTCTAGCTGTAGCAACAATTAATATCCAATGTCAACGCATTTCTTGTGTTTACATTAGTTGATTGAGTTGGCAAAAAAACCGGGTTGCCAACTAATTTTCGAGTTGAGCAACGCGCAAGATGCCAACGAAGTTGAGAGTAGTTTATACTAGCTGATATCCACATTCGTTGACATTCACGTTGCTAATGCATTTTTCGTTGACGTCGATATTGTGTATGTATAAGGTTGATGTTGTTGCTGATGTTGTTGTTGCCAAGTCGTCTCCATCGGCGTAGTCTGTATCAAAAAGGATTTCGAAATAATCCATTGTTTGCAAAATTGTATGTAACCCGCAACCGAAGCAGGTCTACTTTCGATATTGAAATATCGTTCAATAAATATTTATTTATTTATTTATTTAATTTCAAAAAACATTAACAATGTACAGCAATGTTAAAAGTAAAAACAAAAATAAGTCTGCACTCCGACCCGTTGGGACAAGATTTTTAAAGCTATGGTCCAACTCACAGCATAAAAGTGGACGGCAGTGCAGACTTAACAAAAATGATTTACTTTAAAAAACTCATAATAGATTTTCTTATACTAGCAACAGCACAATGAGAATTAATAACAGGATATAAGTAATTATATGTTGAACACAAAACATAAAATGGTTCACGGTTGCATATTAATAAATTAAAATTTTAATAAATTAAAATGTAATTTTTAAATAGCTTTTTACTGTTAATTATTGTTTTTTATAGACTGCACAGTTGAAAAAAAACAGACAACATTAATAAAAACGGATGGCAAAGCGAAGTGCTGCCACCTCTAATATGTACATAAAGTTTGTCAACACAAAGCAAAAGAATGAACATGAGCTCAACTTCATTTTGTGTTGTCAACGCGCCGATTTTGTCTTCAACTGTTGACACAAAGTGTTTACACTAGTTTACACTCAGAGCAACAATTGATGTTTTACGCACTGTCAATCTACTGTCAATCCAACAGTTGATCAAGTTGACAGCTGTTCACACTAGGATTGACTAAGTTGATATCAACGTTGGCATGCTTATCAACTAGTGTAAATGCACCAATAAGCTTTTCAAAAACTTGCGGCGCACTCGTGCGCAAATCTTTACGGCAATTTTAAAAGCTAGTTTCTTTTATTCAATACACACTTCGTAAGATAACTTTTTGAGCCTAAAAGCTTTCAAGAAGTTTGAGGATTGAGAAAAGCTTTAAGCTATACATACGCTAACAATGCATTTGAAGTAACAGGTGGCTTAACTTTACTATAAGAGTACTGAAAGCAGTTAAATTGATGCCTAGAAAAAGTTTCGTAGAAACTTGAAAGCGTTCGCTTGAAAAGCTTTGGAAGTAACAGGTAGCATTGCTTCAGCATGTCCCAAAGTCGTCCCAAAGTCAAAGGGTCAAAAATGATATACCCATTATTTTGAGGGGAACAATGACCTACCCCAATAAATGTGAAGGAGAACACGCACTCAGCACGAGTTTCCCCTGTGAGCGAAGGGGGAAAAACCAGTATCAATTTTGAGTGTCTTTTAGATAAGTTAAAGACTTTGACTTTGATGTTAGAGGACGCATATGTGAAATGAGATAAATGTTGGTATAACACGTATTTTTGTGGCTGGGGTATGTACATACTATGTATGTACATATATCGGACATATCAGACATGACCGAATGTCTGTCTGTCTCCGTGTGTGTGTGTGTGTGTGACAGCAAAATTTTGCGGCCTGTTTGGTGATAAGCTGATAAGCTGGTCGAGTGTCTGACACCCCATGACGGTCATTTTGGGGTCGTCTGACTGTGGACACGCACTCGAATAATTCAAAACACTCGTTTTGCATATCAAATGCTCGTATTTATTTCAGACAATTACAACAAATAGATATATGGGAATCTAGATTCTAGAATACTTGGTAAGGTTTCTTTCAACGTGGCGTCAGATTGTGTTTGCCCCCGTCGATGGGAAAGAGGGCGCCGGTGGTGAAGCTGGCCTTGGTGCTGGCCAAGAATGCCACCGCCTCGGCCACTTCAAAGACATCGCCAACTCGTCCGAGGGGATGCGAATTGATGGCACGATCAAGGAGAGATTTGTAGGCATCATCCTTGATGCCAATTCGACTATGAATATTGGTCTGAACAAATCCCGGATTCACGGAATTCACACGCACTCCCTGCGGCGCCAACTCGAGGGCAACAATTTTGGTGAACTGATCGAGGGCCGCCTTGGAGACACCATAGCTGAGGGCACCCGCAAAAGGACGGAGTCCCGCACAGCTGCTGACATTGACCACAGCACCCTTGGTCTTGAGGAGATGCGGCAGCACCGCCTTGGTGAGCAGAACAACGGCACGCAGATTCGTATTGAGCACCGCATCGAACTCGTCCATGTCCAGATCGACCAATGGGCCGGTGCCCAAAATGCCAGCATTGTTAACCAACACATCGATGCGTCCGAATTTCTTGAGAGTCTGTTGGACAATGACATCCGCCTCCTTGGTCACATCGGCAGCCACAGTCAGTGTTTTGGTGCCCTTATATTTCTGCTGCAGCGTCGCCTGTGTTGCCTCCAAATTGGACACATTGCGTCCCACCAGCGAGAGCTGTGCCCCCTCGCGGGCCAACACCTCCGCGATGGCAGCTCCGATGCCGCTGCTCGCGCCCGTCACAATCACCACCTTGTCGCTGAGGCTCATCTTCGTCGACTGTGTTTGCCCTGCTGTGCACTCCATGCATTTATGCCCCTACCTTGCCAACACTGTCCCAGCTGTCCATCTACCTCTCTGCCTCTATCCATCTCTCTATCTTTCACTCGCTCTCGTTCTCGCTCTCCTGATAAGATTAGAGCGCCTGTAACTCAAGTGACGGCGACTCGTGACGCAAGTCACAGCACGTTGTGTTTGTATGGGTGTCGGTGTCACCATGTGTGTGTGTGTGTGGGTGTCTAACTAGAGCTGGGTTCGTTTCTCTTTGCGTGACACGAGCTGAACACGTTTCTACACGACCTTACTCAACTTATATTTTTTTTATAGAAATAATTACTTAATTTTGCTAAAAATTCAAATCTTTAATCTTGGCGTGTAGAAGATTAACAATAGTTAGTGTTTCGCTTTTGATTAGTAACAAAAAATTAACAACTAAATTAGTTACAACAGATTCTCCTACAATTATGTGAAGTCACTTCGTCTTAGTTTGTAAAAAGAAGTACATAGCCAGGAATATTTGAGTAAAATGAAATACTAACTAAAATTTAAATAAGTCAATTACTTTGGTTTAGTATATTTTTCTTTTGTATAGTATAGAAATATACAGACATAGGAATATTTGAGAAAAACTAAATAATAACAACAGATTCTCCAAAATTTAAAAAAGTCAATTACTTTTTCTCTTTTAGTATTTATTTCCCGCTTTCTGTAGATAAATACAGAGATGGGAATATTTGTAAAAAATAATGCAGGCTTTTTTTAGTTTCTAAAATTCCTTCCTTTCTTTGTCTATAATTTATTTTCCAATTATTTGAAAAACACATTTAAATATTGCAATTTTTTTGGCAGACAAAACTACAAGAGAATGATACATAATGCTATACTCTGATTGGGAAATCAAAAGAGAATAAGGCAAACGGACTGTAATGGTGCAAATTCAAGAGAACGGTAAAATGGTAACGGTAAAAAATGCTTGCCTGAAAATCAGGAAATTGAAAGAGAATAAAGCAAAAAACCTAACAAAAAACTCAAGAGAGATATAAAAAATGTAACGCAGTAATTTGTTGAATCGAAAAGAGTAATGGAAAGAGCCTGTGGAAAAAACTCTTCTGACTTTTAAAATGTAAATGAAGCCCGATCGAAATTATTGAATATATGTAATTGGGTTGGTAATTTTATAACAAAGGAAGAACATTTTTTCATGCTGCAGTAATAAACTGAATACTGATTTGGCATGCAAATAATAAAATAATTTTATTTTTCCTATTGTTAAAAGTCGTTTAACTCAATTTCTGATGACACGTTGCCATCTCTGGCTGTGCGTGTGTGTGTGTGCGTCTGTGTGTGCTAACCTGTTGCGGTTGTGCCTTGGATTTGAAATTGAGATTCAGTTACAGCTTGTCAGGTTCGATTGGTACTCGCACGCCTGGGATAGGGTTAACTTTTTGCTAACATTTGCCAGGGACGACTCGCACCGTTTGGATTGCATAAACCACGCTCTCGACCCGCCGCCATACACATTCTGAAAGTCAAGCGACAAGTTTTTAATTAAAAGTTTTTGTGGCTTGTCTGATTTTAAACATTTGTGAAAATAATGTTCCAAGCTGACGTCGCGAATAGAAGGAGCACACTCAGAGCACTCTGCCGTTCCATTTAATCTGTGCATTATGGCCGATTGAGACCGAGAAAGTGGAATGGAGATGGAGATGAAGATAGAGATAGATAGAGTGAGAGAGAGAGCAAGAGAGCTGCTTGGAAGGTTTCCTCATAGATCCTAGACCGGCCCCTTAAACGCCTGACGGCAGCTCACATTAACTTTAAGCGGTTCCGTTGTCAGATAATTAACATTTCCATTTAGCCAACGGGCCAACACTCGCCTCGTATATCACCCAGAGCCAGCTCCAAGAGCAGCCTCAAGATATATGTATGTATGAGTCGAGCCAGCGGAAAACTTCAACAATAACAAAAGAAATGAATCTGATTACGATAACAACAGTTACAAATTATCACAGCTCTTATTGCGATAGTTGCTGATTAAACTTAATAGAGGAAAATTGTGGCACCCAAAAGGAGGAGGAATAACTAATTGCTACAAAAATTCTTAGCCACAGCCAAGTAAATCATATCGAGCCCTATTTGCGACAATAACGTATGCGCCATTTTCCGAAATTTTTTTTTATGCCAATATGTTTATAAACACCACCCGCATCTGCTCCTAAAATATTACATTTTTATTTTATATATTTACGAAGATATTGACCTGTGAATAATAACGTAAGCGACAAATGACACGAAGAAATCAACTTAACGAAACCTAAAAAACTCTCTCCTGTAAAATTGCGTTTTGGCGCATACGTTATTGTCGCAAATAGGGCTCGATATAACCCAATGAGTTTTTACTTAGTAAATTACTTGCTATTTATAGCATTTTCTAACTATTTATACATAGGCTATTTTTATAGCCTCTTATGGACAAAGCTTAACTACCCATCTATAGCTACATATGTATTTTCATGTGTCTATGTATGTATATGTATGTATGTATATGAACTCAGCTCTTAGTTGGGCTACGTCGATGAAAATGGATCTCATGGGTTACAGGTAATACATACATGCATCAATTAAATCAGACTGAAATAAATAAATTAATCGCTTAAAATTCGAGTTGCTGTAAGCTAATTTTCTGGGAGATTTTAAAATAGATGCAACAGTTCAATATTGTCTTAATTCAATTAAAATCGAAAAGCATATATTAATCAGTCGAAAACTAAGATTTGGTTTAAACAAACTTGTATTTTATTTTTAATTAAAATGTTTCTTAACATTATATCTAATATTAAAAATCCCTACAATATGACCTTATAAGTTTAAAAACGTTTCTTTATTATATATACATACACATGTATGTATGTGCTAGTTTTATATTTGCTTTAGAAACGATACGTATAAGAAACTTTTCCGCACTATGTCATTTCATATTACTATATGCTTGCTAATCGTATTTAAATTAGTTGAAAGTTTCAGTCAAACAAACATATGTATGTATATGTATTCCATTATATCGAGCCCTATTTGCGACAATAACGTATGCGCCATTTTCCGAAATTTTTTTTTTTATGCCAATATGTTTATAAACACCACCCGCACCTGCACCTAAAATATTACATTTTTATTTTTTATATTTACGGAGATATTGACCTGTGAATAATAACGTAAGCGACAAATGACTCGAAGAAATCAACTTAACGAAACCTAAAAAACTCTCTCCTGTAAAATTGCGTTTTGGCGCATACGTTATTGTCGCAAATAGGGCTCGATATTATTTTTGTGCTGCAGTTTCCATTTAATTTTCTCGATCTCAGCCATCAGCTAGGAGCACAGAACTGATTAACCTTCTATGTTATTCGCAGTTATCAACTCAATTACACGGCTATCGTCGTTATTTTCCATTTCAGAGCAACGCTAGAAGGGAAAGTTTTGTTTTGTTTTTTTCTTTTTTTTTTTATATTGTATTTTTGTTTCGCCTTCTGTTTCTGCTTCTGCTTTAGCTTTGGCATTTGCTTTTGGTATTTGCGTTTTGATGTTAATATATGCGAATGGATGCGAAACTGCAATTAGGGAAAGTTTATGGAAATTGACAACCAGATGGAATTGCATACAAATTAAATCACTCGACAAAGGTCGCTTTTGTAATAAATTAAGTTTTAATAACACAAGAAGAAACAAAAGAGGGGGCAAAAAAAAGAGTACTTAAACTAAGGAAAACTAAAGGCTACAAGGCGAGAAATTGATCGGGTTTTATGTTGATGAATATGGAAATTGAGTTACTTCAACGCAGCCTTGTTCTTCACCGGCAAAAATGAGGCCAACAAGCAGGCAACTGAAAAGGCAAGAAAATAAAGCAAGGAAGTGAGAGAAGAGAAGAGAAACGAGATAGGGCTGCTTAGTCACTGGCTTGAGTAGGAAAACGCAAATTTTTTTTTTATTGGCAATAAATTTACTTTTCAACATAATCTTCTTTAGATCATTTCACTTTATCTGGCGGACCTCCAATTTCTTTTTGCTTCCAAAAAAATAAGAGTGTGCAAGGTCCTTAAAGAAGGATAACTTCTTAATTGAGTGAACTTCCTTTCCTCAAGCTATTTGAGCTTTCGAAAAAATATAATGTTTACATACACTACTGGCCAAAATAATAAGTACACTCTTTTTTCAAAAATCTCATTGCTTGTTTTTTTTTTTTTATAAATTTTTGAAATTTGCTTAAAATGCACTTATTCGTAATTTTCAATTTTTGAAAAATTTTTTTGGCAGTCACTTCTAGAATTGTTTGAAGAATTTTTTTGAATCAAAAAATTTTTTGTAAAAAATAGATGAAAAATTTTGAAAAAGTAGACATTTACATAAATTCGAAATTTTCAATGGGTACCTAATGGGTTAATATTTTTTTACAGAATAAATAAGAGCACTAAGTTGATGATAGTTTTAAAAACATCATAATTTGCATAAAAAAAATTGCGTTTTCCTGCTTATCAATTCAATTTCGTATATTTTTAGAAATATTAGATTAAACTTACAGAACATAAAAAAGCTGACCATGAGAAAGGGCTCAATGCAGCCCAGACCCATCAGAGCTGGAAAAAAGATATTTCCCATGAGGGATCCCATGCGACCCACCATCATACTCAACGAGACGATCATGGTGCTAAGCGAGCAGAGGAAGGGAAAAAGAAATAGATTAAATAAGGAATCATGTGATGTCTCAGCTTCCACTTACCGTAAGGCGGTGGGAAACATGTTGAGGGAGGCGCTGATCACCGAAGTGGATGAGATGCTGCCCATGGTCACAAAAATGGAGGCAAGAGCCACCGTGGACGCCGACGAGCTGGAGAAATACATGCCAATGGCGCAGGATCCTGCGGTGAACAGACCCAAGGCTGTAATTGAATTCGAAATTGTAAATATATTCGCAGGCTGCAATTGAAATTACCACTTACTAAATAGCAATGTAAAAATAAATCGAAAAATCGGCAACTCGATTTTAACGTAAAAGATTTTCGAGTACTACTTGGTACTACATAAATCGAGTTAATTAAATCAATTTTCATGATAAATCGAATACTAACTGGAGTTGGTTCAACGTTAGTCCATTTATAGAATTGAGTTCAGTTATTTAAATATTCAAGATTGAAACTTACAATTTTCAAAAAAGGCAGGGACACATTGCTTTTAAAATGATAAAAGAGAACTTGTCGTTTAGATATCGGACTAGTTTTGGCAAAGTTATGAAAGTTTGAAATAAGTCTGTTTTTTAAACTAGCAACTTTTCAAGCCAAAAGTTTCTTTGTTTTTATAGCTCCTTTTTTTAATTTGTTTTCAAATACTCGAAATGAGTGAATTTCTTGGCGATACATGTGGTTACAACTCGATTAATTTTTGTCGATTTTTACTGACACATTGATATCAAACTCGATTCACAGTTTTGATTAACATCAACTACCACTTACACATGATGCGCTTGAATCCCACCAGGTTGACCAGGAAACCGGCTAGCATATAGGCGACCAGGCCCGCGGCGGCAACAATGAGATTGTTAGTATAACTGGATGGGCTGACATTAACCGTACACTGATTATCCGGATCATCGAGGACAGATGCGTCCAGTTGGCTTTGGGTGCGATTTACGCTGTACTCAATGATTTTGCATATGCTGGTGCCAGCAGACTCGGTTTGGTTGCTCGTCAGCTGCTCGTATTCATTGATGGAGGCAAATAATTGGGGCAGCCAAAGACGCATCGTATTCTGGCTGCCAGTTTGAATGGGTAAGTTGAGTTATTGTTAACGTATTGTGATGGGAAAAGGGACAGAGAGAGAGAGACACAGAGAGCGAACGGTGTCGAGTTAAGTAATTCTTACCCCAAAAGTACGCAAAAGTTAAGCAAATAGACCCAAAGGGACAGACCCAAATAGGGTTTGACGAACAATGGACGAAGCTGCAACAAGCCCGAACGCAGGGAACTCTTTGGCTTGGAGGCCACCTCAACATCCACCGCAACATCCACAGCGGTTGCCTTTTGCTCCGGCATCTTTACAGTGTCCTCCTCCTTGGGCTCCTTTGGGTTGGCGGCCACTTCACTGGCCAACTCCTTGATCTAGAACATACAAGTATTACAGGTTGCTTGTTGTTTTGGTAAAAAAAATTTTTGGTCAATTTCTTACAGGAAAAGCACTGCGAGGCTGTCTTCTGTTAAGTGCATAGATGAATCTGAATGCCTCCAGGGCCTCCTCGTTGCGTCCGCGGGACATCAGAAACTTGGGACTCTCCGGAAAGAACGGAAACAGCGAACAGCTCAAGATGCTGGGCAAAGCGGTCACTGCCACAAAAATCTGCCACGAATGCACTGCAAATAAAGGGAATGAGAAAAACCTGAGTTTTTTTTAAGGGGTAATTGACATTTTAGTCACACTTAAATTTAAATATATTTCATATAATCAAATACGATAAATACAAAAATTATTTTCATTAAACACAAAAATAGAGTTATTCTTGGTATTTCTTCCTGGTAGGAATCTTAGGAAACGACGAGTTCACTCAAACAGACAGACCAAACACTAAAAGACAAAAGCAGAATAAATAAAAAGCCTTCATCTTTATGTCCATAATCACTTCAAATTCATTAGAAATAAACTTCATTTAAAATTGGTCAGTTATACTAATAATTTAATAATTAATATATTCTACCAACTGCTTACGTAACTTTTTATTTTATTTTTTTCCCTATACTGTCAACACTTGACGTAATAAACGGACTTTAAGTTCTCAAATAGGCTTGTAAACAAAAACAAACCACAAAGCCAATCGGTTTTGTCGGGGGCTGGGGACTATCAGCTGTTCTACTACTAGATAACTAGTCTCTACGTTAATCATTGTTATCTTAGCTAGAAATATATGTATGCACCTAGAACTTTATCTTTATCAGTTGTCTAATAAGTGGACGTAACTCGGGACACGCCAAGGTGAGGCGACCCTCAGTGGGTGTGTGTTTACCTGTAAGTCCCAAGATTTGATAATCCCAGATCTGGGGCAGTATGCCCATTGCCAGGCCAGGCAAACTAAGGGTTGCCATGGAGAACATGATGCCGACCATCATCATGATGCGCTGCCGATACTGACGACTATGCAGCTCCGTTAAATAGGTCATTAGCACAGCAAAGGGTCCACTCATACTGTAATAATAATTATAATCATTTAATTTTTATTTTTTTGGACTAATAATAATAATAATAAAAAATTTACAAATATGAGCATTCAGTTATAATCTTACGTGAAACCACCGAGAAACTTGAAGATCATCAACTGGACAACGTTTTGACTCAGGGCACCGCCCAGCACACAGATGCTATCGGCCAGGTAGCCAAAGATTAGCACTTTTCGCCTGCCCATCGTGTCGGCGATGTAGCCCCAAAAGATGGCCGAGGAGATCATGCCCGCGTATGTGATGGCATTGAGCACGCCCTTGTCCAATAGACTCAGACGCAGGTCACACTCGGCACTGGGCAGTATATAGGACATGGTGGACGTCTCGTAAACAGTGCCCATGGCAGACGGTATCGCCACCAGAATCAACAGTATATTAAATATGCCAAATCCCGCCGTATCGATGGCCGTCTCAAAGTCCACCGGTTGATTGGAATTTGAATTAGATGTGTCCGATGATTCATGCCGTTGTACTTCGCTCTTGGCCAACTTATTTGACGTTGATCCGCTGCCAGCAATCGTGACCGCGACTTGCTTTGGCAAATTCTCCTCCAGTTGGCTCATTCTGTGTGCGCTCCAATTGCCGTTGGCTAACTAAACGATCGCGTCGCAGTTGCCGCGTATCTTGTAGACCAATCGGTCCACCTTAAATCTGTTCAACTGGTTCAACTTGATTTTGCAACAAAAATAAGTTGGCAATTAGACATCGTTTACACTGAACGAAATTCTTTAGAGCCATGTCTATCATAAGCTTATAATAAAATTAATTTAAGGAAGAAATCTAAAAGTTTTTTTTAAAGATAGACTGAAGATATTCAGAGTATTTTTCATAAATATCATAGAGGCACTAGAGTAACGAGTCTATATCCGAAATAAAATGCTAAAATGAAAGGGATTTTGTTTTCCTGAACCTTTTAATACAAACGGATAAATGTATTATAAAATTTTAAAGTGTAATGGTAATTATAGTTTAATATATGTATAAGGGAACTTCCAGGATCGAGAACGCGGCATTTGTACAATTTAAAATTAAAAAAAAAATGGCAAAAGTTGACATTTTAAAAAATGTTTTCTCAGGTGTTTAATGCATTTTATCAACACTATTTTTATCATAAAAGACAAGCGTTGAAGACTTGTCGTTTTCGAATTATTTATAGAAAACATTGCGTCGCAAATGCGACGAAAATAGAAGTCATGTTTGACTTCATCTTGACAAATGCGAAAATCTGCGAAATGTGGCAAGTAATTTGAAAGAAAATACTCTTAAACCATATTAAAATTATGAAGTTTTACATTTTAGAAATCATTTTGATATTTTACTATCATTTTATTTAGTTAACAAGTTTTATTAGTAATTTGTAATGCGACATCGCGAACGTGACAAGATTTCCACCTAGTTTGCTCCAAGAATTGGTTCATCAAACGGTCCATTTTGGAAGTCAATTTTTTAAGAAAATGGACAAAAATATAGAAAAAGTTAATTTATTCCAAATACATAAAAAATAACTTGAATACATTTTTGAAAGAAAATTTCACAAGATGTGAGTTTTTGATCAATTTGACGTTTTTGGGCGAGGTGGAACTTTTCTGGAAATGCCCATACTTTCATATACTTGTTTTTCTGAGTGTACTCGTGTTTATCCAGTGTTTATGACCCATCTCTGGCCGCGTCATATACGATTTAACTAAGCAAATCTCAGATCACTCCGACACCGACTGTTCAGATGAATGGTAGCTGATGTTCCATTGAAATGATTCCACAATTGCGCCGATCACGACAGGACCATAAATCCAATGACAATGACGACATGCTCCCTGGTAGCGCCATTTTGATAAAGGGGAGTGTCGCAATTGAATTTCACCTGGCAACCTGGCCTAAGAGGTAAAAGTAAAACATCGCATTGTGCACGATATGGAAGCCATTGAAATCTGTGTGCAAATAGACGCTTAGCAAGCTAATTGTAATGATTACGAGCATCTGTTGGTTCCCAGGCCCCCAGTAAAAACAGTACGGATTATTCATAGACTGGCTTAATACGCTGAATGGAATAACACTTGTGTGGCGTGTGCTTTTGTTTGATCTACAGCTGCTGCACTGTGGAGCAAATCTTATTAGATGGGCCTAAAGCTTACACAAAAGGGATGGATAAAAAACAAAGCGATGATAAACTAAGAGAGAAATGGTGCCAAGATTTATAAAATATATAAAAATATAAGATCGTCAGGGAAGTGAATGCATAACTGATAAATAAATTGATAACATAATCAAAAGTCGACGGAATAAGTTTTCAGGGAAATATGAAATATTATAAATAATAAAAGACTCGAGCATGAGATGAGTTTATCAATGAAACAAATGATGACATTATCTGCATCATTATGATGAAAGAAGTAATGCAAGAAGAGCTGAGTTATGAAACAGAGAAGAAAACGAAAGATGTGATAGAAAACCGATAAAACAAGTGATGGAAAAATCGATGAAGCAATTCAAGAAGTGAATTCAACTGCAGTAGAAGTAGTCTTAAAAATTAAATAAAAAAGAATATTTTGATAATAAATCAATAGTTATAAGCAAAACAAAGAAAAATGCATTGAAATCTATTTTAAAATTAATTGCCATGGTAGGTGGGAAGAGGAGGTTCATATTTATTATATGAAAGTTAGCTCCATTTGGCTCCATTCATACCAATGCTGTAGTTTTCTGAATAAATATTGTATCCTATACTTTGTATTTTTCTTTATTTTCTGCTTGCACACTTCCACTTCATGCGTAGTCTGTTGGCTCTTGGTTTTGCAATGCAAATTGAGGGGCCAAAAAGCACCTCAAAATTCTGGTGAGCGAGACACGAGCAAGTTTTAGTCATTTGGCAAACTAATTTCAATAATTTCAAGTGAATTTGTTTCTAGGCTCCTAAAAGTTGTTGGGATTACTGATGAAGCAGCCAAAATCCGGTCTATGGCAGTGCTGAATGCCGACAACGACGGCACAGTGTGTGCTGCACAGTGGTACAGAGTATATGAAAAAGTAAAATGTGAAATATGCAAGGAAAAAAGAATTGATAATTTACGAAGACCAATACAATCTGTTTAATAATTATTAATCGTTTTATTTAATAATATTTTATCGATAGCTAAAATTACATATTTAAATAACAATTTAATTCTGTTTGGCTTGGGAATAATAAAGTTAACAATTTATTTTCGATAAAAGTCAATTTTTCTAATTTTCCATCGGAAAATAAATATGTATTAATTACAAGATAATTTAGTCGTTAGAAATCTGAGAATTAAACAATTGTTACAAATCATTGTGTATTTCTTTACTAGCTTTAAATAAGCGCCTATCTTTTGAAATTTGAATTTGTTCATTATTTTGTCCCTTTGTTGTTGTCATTTTCCAGACAATATTTTTTGGGGTGCCACTGTTAACGGTTTGGCCCGTTTTACTGTAGCCCGTTTGACTGTGCTGGGGTTGATGCTGGCTGGCTATAAGCCAGGCCATAAAAGATATGACGTAGCTGCACGTAAACTCAAATTTTTCCACGCTTTAAATTTGTTCAAATTTCATCAGCATCATCAGCAAAATCTCGCGTCCTCCGTTATCAAAGACAAACAAAAACAAGCGACTGAGCTGCTGAGGCAAAGCAGCCAAATACTCAAATCTAAAGATACATAAGTACTACTTATATATATGTATATGTATGTAGTAGAGATACACAGCCAGACAGACAGACTAACTGATTGACTGACTGAATGACAGATAGACTGACAGCTGGTGAAGGCAGCAGGCGACCAAGTTTGGTTTGCAACGAGTCAAGTCAAAAGTGTCAAAATGCTTGGGAGTATGTTTGCTAAAGAGGATATTGGCAGAGAGACTGACGGGGGACTGGGGGTGAGCAGTGTGTCTCCTAAGGCGTTGGGCAGTTAACAGCTTTTGCATTTTGGACAGCATCGCTCGCAACTTGGCAACAAAATTGGACTTTTGCTTGTGTTTGTTAAAAGGCTTAATTTGTTGTGCTTTGGGTCTGGCAGCGCAAACATTATGAGAGTCAATGCCACGCCTCTCTCTTCCCTATTTTCCCCTTTTTATACCTGACCCTTCCCGTTAGCAAATTAGAGCTTCAACTGCTTCCTTGACTACAAACAATGTTGGCAACCGTGCCTCAAGACGTAAACCAGGCTAAAGTGCTTCAAATAACTTGACACCGCCATAGCCAGCTGAATACGCTTGAGGTGTGTGTGTGTGTGTGTGTGTGTGAGTGAGTGTGTGTGTTTGTGTGTCAGTGTGAGTGTGTATGCGTATGTGTGGTAAGGTGTGTGGCGTTCGCCTAAATCAAGCTCAAACAATTTCAACTATTTGAATTGCCGAGCAAGCACTCTAATGTGCCGCCCGACACACACACACACACACACACACATGCTCACACAAATATATTGACAGAGTGGGTGGTTGGATGGGTGGCTTATGAGGGGTTCGACTTGCACATGGCACTCAGCTAACGACGTGCCAAAGTAAATGTCAAACTAATGCCAACAACCGAAGTGCCACCACAGTGCGGCAACCAGGTGCAGCACCACCACCACCACCACAACCAACACCACCACCAGCTGAAGTTGAAGCGGAAGTCACTAAAGGACCAGCACCAGCACCAGCACCAGGAACAGCACCAGCTGCAGCTGCAGCATCCAGCTGACGTCCACGGCCAACATCAACTCAATAATGCAATGTCCCCTCATTGACGTTTTAAGTTGATGTATGTATGTATTAGTGATGGGCACGTGCCCTTTCGTGTATCGTGTACCCATAACAAAATTCACGGACTAATCTTAAAGGGGTTTTTTTTAAAGGAACGCTTCAGGAAAAATTCCAAAGGTCTGTCGAATTTTTCCCGTATCTAGAAATATCTGATCTGATCTGTCTCAAAAACTCAAAATTTGATAAATAAATGTTTATATTACACGGTGCTACAGCCAAAAAAATTGTGGGATGCTACATAGCGTAGGTTGTAGATACAGTTAAATATAACATTCTGGCATACTAGAATTTTTCGTTGCACATCGAAATTTTAAATTACTGTAAAAAATCCGTCTTTTCAAGATTGATGGAGTTAAAAAATCCCATGTCTTTAACTATGCATCCTACTCGTCGATATAGAAATGAGCCTTAACGTAGTCCCACAAAAGATAGTTTAAAGATGTTAATCTAATTGGCCAAAAGTTGTTCGTTCAAAAATCGATTCTTGGTTAAATTATAGACCAAAACTGAAACTGTTTGACAGTGACACGACAAGTTACGAAACCCGCGCGAGCTGTCAAAAACAGTGTCGCCAAAAAAAAACGTTGCTCAAAAATCACCCTTTATAATGATTTCGGGCTGACATTTAAGCGGGTCGCTCCAGGTGGGGCCTAAAAAAGTCTTTGAGTCGGAGTGGACCGGACCTTAAACTGAAGCCCGTGCCCATCTCTAGAGTGTATGTATGCTGCAGTGGTTGATAGGGTAGCTCCCTGTCTCCCGGCTGGGAAGAGCGGAGGTAGGAGGTAGGAGGGGCAAGTCTATTGATGACTGGAGCGTGCTGCCCGGAAACCGCAAAGTTTTACGCCATTTATTGCATTTAACGCTGGTTGAATTGTTGTTGTTGCCCCCAAGGAATGACAAGAACAGACGGCGGCAGTTGGGTCACTCTCTCTCTCTCGCTCCCACTCCCTCATTTTCTTACTCTCTCTCTCTCTGACTCCTTTAAATTTTCTCCGTTTTGCAATCTCTCCAAGGAGTGCAGCTCGAGTTGGAGTTGAAATTGGGGTTTGGGGTCTAATGTGCTGCTCATTATAGTGTCGTAGTCGTAGGATGGTAGAAAGTAAATGGGAATCGGAGGCAGGGTTCAAGGAGAAATGAATTAGCAGCTTAGAGCAAGAAGCGTGACGGTTCTCTAAATTGCATTGGTGTTAAATTGACCCCACTCACACACACACACTAACTTACGCATACGCATGCATTTATGAAGTGCAGTGTCGCCAGAAAGTCAGCTATTCAATCAATCAATCACCCAATCAATCAAGCCATTAATCATGCCGCTTAAAGCACAGGTGTGTGGCCTCAACCTACAGATAAAGATATTGCATTACGTGCGGAGAGTAATAAATTGCCGCGAAATCCAATTAATCGCACACTTTATCGATAATCGATAAATGCAATCAACTGAATTGAGTGCGAACATCATATTTGAATAGTTGCATATGCGAATTGAATTCAAACTCGACTGCAACTGGTGATATCAATAGATTTATATTTTAACACATGTTATCGATAGTCAAAAACTAAAGTCTAGTGATTTAATAATACTTCCAAATATTGGCAACTCGATTGTAGCAAAACCAATCTTTGATCAGTTTATCTGTATAGTTTTAACTTAATCGATTTTCACGAAAAAATCGCCAACTCGCTTAACTTAGTAACTTCATCGTACTTAATTTTGCAGAGTTTAGTTCAAGTGGTTATAACAATAGGAGTTGATTTAATATTAAAGCTTAAGATTTTAAATTTTTAATTTTATGAAATTGTATACCAATTATGACATAAGAAGTTGAGTGCAATTTAAAAATTTGAGATTTCAATTTATTTTGTATTTATAATTTTCGTTTCTTTTAAAATGTTTTTAAGAAAACTCGTGCGCACACGCACTGGGCGAGATTTTTCATATGAAAAACTATTCTGCCGATAGGTAGTGTCATTTCGGAAAATCAACGTTTTAGGTCTCCAATTGATTCCCACCCACCTTATTCGCCCAATTTGGCTCCCTCAGACTATTCTCTGTTTCCAAACCTCAAAAGATGGTTCGTCAAAAAAAAACAGCTCGCGAGAGAAGATCATCGACGCCGCGAAGGAGGAATTTTGGTATCTGAATCTGGTGACTGAATCGCGTTGAAAATTAACATGTCTGTTTAAATGAGAATGGACTAGGAGCTTGCTTTTCACTCCACCTAGTACGAGTATATAGACAACACGGTTCGGTTTTATTTACTTTTTGTTATTTTTTAGATTCAGTGTTTGGATTTACATCACTAGTATTTTGGAAACTGAATTGGAAAAGAGATAGAATTGATAAAAATACTAAGGAGCAAAAGTCATAAATTGGTGTTACATTGTCGTCCATTAAATAAACAAAAATTATATTGATTTCTTTTTGTTTTTTAAGTATTTATTGAGGCATTAAGCTATCGATATTTGACGATCTCAAAACTGCTGAACTGAGAGAGACAAATATTGAAATAAATTCTCAAATGAAATGCCGTTAATACTTAAAGCTTTTGTTAAGCGATTGCAATTATTTATGAAGCTCTGTCCATGTGGCAGAGCTTAAATAAATTACAATAGATCAAAAATATGATAAATTTTTGCGTTAATTCGAAGCGATTTCTCATCACTTGACCGCTTGCTGAGCTGCATGGAATTCGGATTCCAGATACATACATACATACGACATCCACACACTCTGAACATGCATTCTGTAGACATAGTAGTGAACGACATATTTATACACTGAAGAAAATTATCGCTGATATGCTGGAAGTTTCTTGAAAGACGTTGGAATAAAATTTTTTTATTGAAATATAGATATTGATATTGAAATATGGATTTTGGAAAAGATTTGAAGTTTGTCTGATATTTGAGCTATCAAATTTCTAAGTCTAAATATTTGTTAATTTTTAAATTGTTTTTTTTTCGAAAAAATTTAACGTTTTATAATCAGTTTTATAATTCTTTTCTAATACTAAATTTAATATAAGGAGTTGAATAAATGTTAAGACTTGGGTATTCAAATTTGGAATTTTCGGAAACACCTAGGGGAAACTTTGAACGGATTTTAAACTATTTGAGTGTAGAATAAATTAAAAAGTTAAAAAAAAATTCGTTTTCTTTAAAAAGTTTTTTTTTGGAAAAACTCGATATACGAGTATTGTTATAATTTAAAAATATATCGGCAGCTTTATTTATTTTGTTTGTCAACTTAAACTTGATTTACAATTTGGATTAACATCATTAGTTGAGTGTGTGTGATTTTTCTCTTAGTGTATGCCCTACATGTACGAGTGTGTAATATCCGTTGAGATAGTAGAGCCTCCGTCCAGTCCATTGCCACCTTTGCCATTTTTGTTTAATTTTCACAGTGTGTACACTGTCATCGTTGTTGCTTTTGTTATTGTTATTGCTGTTGTTCTTGTTTTTGTTGTTGTTACTGTAACTATTGTTGTTTTTGTTTTGCTCGTAACTTTCCGCTTAAAGAAGCTTAGGAAATTTGCGCGCATGGTAAGCGAAAGCGTTTCGGACCCATATAGCCCCATGGCCAACAGTCATTCTTACACAGACACAAACAAGGACATATACATATATGTATAGTACATATGTATGCATGTGTACATGTGTACGTAGACAGAGCCATCGTAACTCTTCCGGCTAGTGCTTGTTTTTAGCCAGCAACTAACGGGGTAATAGCGGGTAATACTTGCTTTAAGTTGAACGCTGAGAGCTCTGCTCCGTTGCGCTGCACAGTTCCGGACCTAGAACGCAATTTGCACGCATAAACAACACAGCGCAGCGTGTGACAATGACAGAGAGAGTGCGACAGAGACAGAGAGAAAAAGTGAGAGAAAGGGAGAGAGGTGGGGGGGGGGGGAGGGTGTCCTTGCAGGCACAACCACAGAGCTAAGCCATGGCACATGCTAAATCCTTTGTGCCTCTAATTTGTTATTGTATTGGCGTGCCAAAGCTGTCCCTTCGTATATATGCAAGAGTATGCGTATGAGTGTGTGTGCGTGCGTGCGTGTGTGTGTGTGTGTGAGAGTGCGGCATACTCAAATTTGAACGCTGTTGTTGTCGTGCGTCCAACCACACGCGACAGTCACCGCACCACATCGCACCGCCAACTGCTGCCTGCGCTGGTCACCCATCCAAAACAAGAAACTGTGCAATTTTTTAGGGGACAGGAAAACACGCAAATGCAACAACTACGATAACAATAACAATAACAACAGCAGTAGGAGTACAAATAGTTCGCCCAAGTCAACTATTTAAATACTCTACGGCCCATTGTTTTTCAATGTCTAGTTAAGTTCTCATTTAACTAAGGAAAAGATATGTAAATTACTGTCAAATTCAAAAAGATATACATATATATCAGTTGAAATTTAACTGGACTATAAAAAACGGACCTAAGTCCCATAAGCTAATATTATCTTAAGCAAAAATTGATTTGATGTACATAGCTCTCTTGTGATTAATAATAAATTATTTTTAGTGCAAGCAACAAATGCTTTTAAATATCAAAATATTTGATTACAAAATTACTACAGTTCTTCAAATTATTGTATTAATGTTAATGTTAAAAAAAAAGAGCAAAAAATACATTTAAAATCATTTTAAATATTATAAGAAAACTATAAATTAATAAAAACTTTCTTGAAACTTGAAACAAACTTATGTTAGCCGATTTTTGGAACTCCACAAATATGGCAAAATTAAATATCTTACATTTCAGAAACGCCGACATTTCATTTTGAGAAGCATTGCCGTCAAAACTTACAGACATTGCTGAAATCGCACATGTTTTAAATATTAAATGTTATACAATAGATATACATATGTCGAAGATAATAGTAATATTTAGTATTAATTTTGAATGTTAACCGATAAGTATCAAAAATAAAGACAGAGTTGTTCTATACTGAAATACCAGAGTTACTACTGACAGTAAGGTCTGAGGTAAGGATTGCCTCTGCCGAGCATGGCCCGAGAGTGTTGTTCAGTAAACAGTGTTGAAAGTGTTCACTGACAGGTCAAAATGACGGTGTCAAACAGGAGAACCGAACTGACGTGTAAGATGAAAGATGAAAGGTCTTTCTTTTTTCCGGTTTTGCGGTCGTAGTGTACAGACGTGTTGTAACGTTAATCTGAACAATAATCACTTCGGGACTTGCTTTGCTGCCAGAATATAGTTAAATAATGGCCAATAATAACGTTTCTCCGACATCAGAAGTGGGATCGGGCGATGCCTCTCCACTGGCAAACTCTGACTATTCGTGGCGTGAAATCCTGGAGTCTCAAAATCGCAATTTTCTTGAGATTATCCGAGCAATGCAACATACTAATGCTGCCTCATCATCAAAAAGGAGCATCACGTTGCCAAAATTCAACCCAGATTTGGCAGGCGCAGACGCAACTGCTTGGTGCAAGACCGTGGACATCATTTTAACCGAAAATCCGATTGAGGGAAGTGCACTGGTGATGACCCTGAGTGGCTCTCTTGAAGGAAGCGCCTCGCCATGGCTTTCGCAAATTTGTTATTCCGCAATGAAATGGCAAGAATTCAAGGAATTATTTTTTCAACGCTTCGTGGGCATAGAGACGTCAGCAGCCATTTTGATGAACATTTTTAATGGCCGACCGAACCCTGGTGAATGCCTCTCTGTATACGCGAGCCGACTTGTGACATCTCTGTTGACTAAATGGAAAACAGCAAATATAGAAGAAATAGCCGTCTCAGTGGTTCTGGCGCACGCTTCGCAAATGGATAAAAGTCTGCAACACATGCTACTCACGACGAACATTAAGGGTCAGGACGAGATGCAACAACACTTGAAAGCATATGCTTATGGAAGGTCCAACGATGGTGTCAAATCAAACAACCCATTGGAACCAGACCGGAAGAGATCGAAGGCCTCGTACACCGTCAAGTGTCACCATTGTGGAAACCTTGGACATAAGATGGCCGAATGTCGCAAAAGAAAATTCGAAGAGAAATCCCTGTCAACAAACAACAATATGACGAGCAGCAAATCATCAACGAAAGGACGCTCTGCCATAACGTGCTTTAAATGTGGCGAGGCTGGTCACATTGCGTCATCATGCACAAAAGGAGTTTCAACGAGCGCTGGTGGATTAAATGAGAAGAGAGTGAATATCTGTTGCGTATCCGAACCTAGAGGAATGCTGCGTCAATATGGTGAGCCCGTTCCATTTTGTTTCGATTCCGGGGCTGAATGTACGCTGATCAAAGAGAGCTGTGCAGAAAAATTCTCTGGAAAAAGAATTAACAATTTAGTGATTTTGAGGGGGATAGGAGATGATCCTGTATATAGCACTATGCAAATTCTAGCTACTGTAAAAATTGATCAGTATTCTTTAGAACTATTATTTCATGTAATAATGGATAAGTTTTTGAAATATGATGTAATGATAGGACGTGACATTTTGGGATTGGGATTTGGTGTTTCTATTGAGATTAATAAGTTTGAAATGTACAAAACCAAAACTGTCAATGCGCTAATAAAAGAGCCAAATATGAGTTACATCGAGTATTTGAATAATGATAAAACTTTAAGTAGTTTAGATAGATCTCATCTAATGGAAATATTGCAAAAATATGCCGAGAATTTTATTGATGGTATTCCTCAAAGCCGAGTAACAACGGGTGAACTTGAAATCCGTCTCATGGACTCCAATAAAACTGTTTCTCGGCGTCCGTATAGGTTGAGCATAGAAGAGAAGGAACTTGTAAGAAGTAAAGTAGCTGAACTATTAAAATCAAATGTCATACGTCCGAGTTGCTCCCCATTTGCAAGTCCAATGCTTATGGTAAGGAAGAAAAATGGATCCCATCGACTATGTGTCGATTATCGCGAGCTTAATGCCAATACGGTCGCTGACAAGTATCCGCTGCCTCTAATTGCTGATCAAATCGACAGACTGCGTGAGGGCAACTATTTTTCTAGTTTAGACATGGCAAGTGGCTTTTACCAAGTGCCTATACACCCTGATTCCATTGAACGCACTGCGTTTGTCACGCCAGAAGGACAATATGAATTTCTAGCTATGCCTTTTGGATTGAAAAACGCATCCTCAATCTTTCAGCGTGCAATCATACGAGCATTAGGTGATTTAGCGTATACGTTTGCCGTCGTTTACATAGATGACGTATTAATTGTGGCTAGGACAAAGGAGGAAGCGTATGAAAGGCTGGACATGGTCATAGAAAAATTGTCTCGATCTGGGTTCTCGTTTAACATAACAAAATGTTTTTTTCTCAAAACAAGCATAGAATATTTAGGATTCCTGGTCGAGGCAGGAGAAATCCGACCAAATCCGCGCAAGGTACAAGCATTAGGCGAATTGCCACCACCACAGACGGTAACGCAGGTGCGACAATTCATAGGACTGGCTTCTTATTTTAGACAATTCGTGCCAAGATTTTCAGAACAAGATGTTTAGCTGTTATACCTAGGGCTTTCAGGTGGTCTGTCATTAATAACGTGCATGAAGCAATAATGCATTTAGGCTGGGAAAAAACATTAGATAAAATGTATAGCAATTTCTGGTTTGACAAAATGCCTAAATATGTGAGAAAGTTTGTGGAAAATTGCATAACATGTAAGGTGGCAAAACCACCATCAGGAAAGCCACAAATTGAAATGCACCCCATTCCCAAAGTTGATGTACCCTGGCACACCGTGCACATTGACATTAGTGGAAAATTAAGTGGCAAAAATTACTTAAAAGAGTATGTCATAGTACAAATTGATGCCTTTACAAAATTTGTGCATCTGCATCACACACTGAACCTTGATGCGGAAAATTGCATTAAAGCTGTTAAGGAATCCATTTCTCTATTTGGAGTACCAGTACGCATTATAGCGGACCAAGGCAGATGTTTTGCCAGTACAAAATTTAAAGATTTCTGTGCTACGCAACAAATTGCCTTACACCTGATTGCGACAGGCGCCAGTCGAGCAAATGGCCAGGTAGAGCGCACCATGAGCACCATGAAAAGCATGATGACGGCGGTCGAGACTGGTCAGCGATCCTGGCAGGATGCTTTAAATGACATTCAGCTGGCAATTAACAGCACGACAAATCGAGTTACTAAATGTAGTCCGTTAGAATTGTTAATTGGGAAAGAGGCAAGACCTTTAGGTATGATGGCAATTGAGACCAATAGCAAAATTGACAGAAAATTATTAAGAAAACAAGCCATAAGCAACATCAATAGAAACGCCAATTACGATAAAACCAGATTTGATAAAAACAAAGCAAAAATTGTAAAACACAAGGTTGGTGATCATGTCTTACTCAAAGCTGAGGAAAGAAATCAAACTAAGCTGGATCCCAAATTTAGGGGACCTTTTGTAATTACTGAAATCCTAGATGGAGACAGATATCTATTAAAGTCATTGACGAGTAAGCGCACATTCAAGTATGCGCACGAATATTTAAGAGCTTTACCAAGCAACGATGTGTCGGATGAGCTAGTAGATTTGGATGACGAATTGAGTGACAATTCTGAACATATCGGTCAAGATACGGTGGCACTAAGAGAGTGCGAGTAAGCTCATACACGATGGCTATGACCGCACCACAGTAGTCACGCCGTGCACAAGTGCTTGATCATGGCGTGCTGAAGCGGGTGATATTGTGGCGGGGGTCGGAGGTTAGAAGAGACCTAGATGGATACGCTCCATGTTATCGCTGCTGGGCAGCAAGAGCCTATAGACGTGTGATGACAAATAAACATAGAAAAAGTACTTTGACCGATGATACTCTTACATGATTCTCTTTGATGATACACTTTTGTGAAACTCATATATTGCACTCTTGCTTGATAAACTAAAGTCAAAATTAAAATAATTAAAAGTTTCAACCAACACAACTTTGAGTATTACATGATTATAGCCGAAAGTTGCACACACGAGGACGTGTGAATTGCCAGGATAGCCGTGTCGAAGATAATAGTAATATTTAGTATTAATTTTGAATGTTAACCGATAAGTATCAAAAATAAAGACAGAGTTGTTCTATACTGAAATACCAGAGTTACTACTGACAGTAAGGTCTGAGGTAAGGATTGCCTCTGCCGAGCATGGCCCGAGAGTGTTGTTCAGTAAACAGTGTTGAAAGTGTTCACTGACAGGTCAAAATGACGGTGTCAAACAGGAGAACCGAACTGACGTGTAAGATGAAAGATGAAAGGTCTTTCTTTTTTCCGGTTTTGCGGTCGTAGTGTACAGACGTGTTGTAACGTTAATCTGAACAATAATCACTTCGGGACTTGCTTTGCTGCCAGAATATAGTTAAATAATGGCCAATAATAACGTTTCTCCGACACATAGATAACATTTTTTATGAAAATATGAAAGCTAAATCTGGTTAGCAAAAGTTTGCATGTCGGTTGCATATTAAATTAAACTATAAGGGATTAACTACATATTTAATGACTATCTATTTAGGTACATATGTATATAATTTATCCAATTTGTCGAATCTATGTACATAGTACAAAGATGATGATAAAAGTGCAATACCATTGAAGAGTGTATAAAAACCATACGAGCTGCCAGCAACAAAACAACAATTGCTAACATCAACATCAACACACAACACGAAAAACACCCACCACACACACACACACACACTCAAAACCTACACCACTGACAAGAATACATTTCAAATGTAAGCATACACATATGTGTGTATGAATATATGTATATGTAGGTGCAGACGACAGGACAATTCAGTTGAAAACAGGACAGGGCAGTGCCAAAAGGGACGGAACGGGTGAGAACGAAAGGGAACGGAAGGAGATCGGAGAGGACAGGACAGGACAGGATAGGATAGGATAGGACAGTACTGGACAGGCGACAAGTGATGGCAGCTCCCTTCTGGCGCCTAAACGAAAGAGAAAACATGACAAGGACGAAGCGTAAAAATCATGAATTCTACTTTAAACTGTGACATACTTATGATACATTAAAAATACAAGTAACACAAATGCGTATACGTATGCTTATAAATATGTATGTTTGTATTTGCCTAAGTCTGTATGTATACACACAGTCGCATGAGTTTATCACGGGCAGCGATGAAACGGACTAATTCATAAAAGAGATTTCACTTTCTCCGAATTTGTTACTGTCAGTGTTGAGTAACTGAAACGAGTACAAATTTAAAAATGGACAAAGCTAAAGATGAAAAATATAAACTGTGATAATAACTTAATGACACATCATGCATACTATTAATAACATTGTATAGTAAACTTCTAAATACATGAGGAAACTTATGTGATTAATAAAATGCACAATTGTCTAAGGCCATTTTTTGAATGATAACTGTTTGAGAAATATTTACAGCGGTGGCCAAAAGTAATTTGTCACCCTTTAAAGTTAATTCTACTCAAATTTTGAACTTAGCTCATGTGAGATTTGGCATCAATGGAAAGGTTTTTTGAATTCCTTTTGAATGATAAATTGTAATTCTTATAAACGTCTACTTTTTCAACTTTCTTCCTCGTCTTTTTATTTTTTCTGCAGTCACTATTTAAATTGTTTGTAGAAATTTTGCCAGTTGCTAATTAATTATTGCCAAAAGACCTTTCCATTTATGTCAAACTTTACATAAACTAAGCTCAAAACATAAGTAGATTTAACTTTAAAGTATAATTAACTTTAATTAATGTCAACTTTAAGAATTTATCTGAAAGATAATTTTAACTGCACTTCCGAAAAACTGGACTCACATGCTCATCATATCATTTCTTATCTAATAAAAATGATTATTAAAACAGCTGTGAATATCTGATTACATTTAAAATATACTTCATTTGTGATTTCTAATCTTTTTATAAATATTTGAAGACGCTCAAAAAGTAACTGATTTCAAAAGAACGGTTTTTGAGTTAACAATTTACATCAGCATCAATAGTTAAGCATGTGAAACACAACTCAATTTACTTATCAATGTACATACTTACATTTAACATACAGTTTGTTCGTTTGTTTTCGTTTCTTGCAGCTCTTTTGTCGCCTGTACGTTGCTTGCTGCATACTTTGTATGTATTTGTGTGCTTGACAGTCGGTTGCATGTTTATCAGCTCATCTCTAATGAAACGTTATGTTTTGGCGTCGGCAGCGACAGCGACGCACAGTGGGGCCGTTGCTCATTTTACTTTGCAAAAATCATAACTTTTCAACTAAATGAGATAATTGAATAATTTTAATGGCATATGACAGATAACTTTTTAAACTATGAAATTAGTGCTTAAGAAATGTGACGCGCCCCTAGATTGTTACTTAGGGGCTATCAAAGTTGAAATTTGTGAAAAAAAATTATATGGCACCTAAAACAAAATATTTTTTCAAATCATTTTACGTTTTATTTTTAAGGTTTTTATATTTACAATTACTTTCAAAAAGCTTAAAAAAAAATACGTTTTTTTAAAAAACTATTTTTTATTTTTCGGTGTGAATTATCAGAATTGCATATATCGACCTATTTCCTATGGCTCTATATGAAATAGTAGTCCGATTTCAACCAATTTCACATATTATAAATCTGGTCTGGTAAATAGTCTTTTATATCCAGACCAAATTTGGTTCGAATCGGACCACTATATCATATAGCTGCCATAGGAACAATCGGTCGAACTATGGAATGATGTGTTTTTATTTTGAGGTTGCATTTGATTTTTTTGATTTCAGGTATAAAACTGTATACGTTATTTAGAGAAATGATATCTGAAGGGTTTTAAAGTTAGTTTACCTTCAAGGACTTTGAATTTTGTTAGCTATCGGGATTTTCAATTTTTTGAGCTATCAGGTACCAAAGTTGAAAGAAATCCAAATCTAGTGTTTGTTTTGAAGAATTTTGTTTATATTGGTCAACCTTTAAAGGTTGTACTACCCACATTTTTTACTTGATCTTAAAAGTTTTCTTAATTTTTAAACAGTTCTCTATCGAATGCCTATATTAATTTTTTCGAACGCTTACCCCAAAAAAAAAAATTTGCTTCTTTTTCCTTCCTGCTGCCCTAAAAAACACCTGATTTGGAATTTTTTTTTATCTTTGGTACCCGATAGCTTAAAAAGTTGAAAAGCCTTGAAGATAAAATAACTTTAAGACCCTACAGGTATCATTTCTCTAAATAACGTATATAGTTTTATCTGTACCCAATCGCACCGCTATACCTGAAATCAAAAAAACTAATGCAACCTCACAATTTTTGAAAAAAA
>JBAMBJ010001937.1:0-46292 GCA_037043495.1 Drosophila recens
GGCCGTGTTCACCAGAACTAATCAATCAGTAATCAGGTATCAGAAATCAAAAAATTGTTGATGGGCTTCTGGTGAACGCTTTGATGAAATTTTGGGGCAAAATCAAAGTTGTCATTTTTTTTTTTGTCAAAGGTGTTAATATTTATTTACAAAATTCAAAACAATTTGGCGCAAAATGCTTTATGAAATGGGAATGAGCACAGCATAAGACCAGATTTAAAATAATAGATGATATGTTGCATTAATAAATCATTAAGACAATATTGTATAAGCATTTAATATTTTATATGAAAAAGTTTAAAGCACTTTTCATAACCATATTCCTTAAAAATACGCAGATTCCAACGTCTTCTTTGCATTTTTTTTTAAGAATACCAAATTAATATTAATATAGTGGTATCCTTATTAGTTTTGTGCTATTTATTTTCAAATCTTGTGTTCTGTTGATTACGATTTGTTGTATCGATAACAAAGCATCACAATCACAGAATTTCAGCGTACTATTTTGGTGATGAAATTTTCAGTCATCATAATCACAAAATTTGAAATCATGATTGCTAATCACTGCCGTTCACCAGAATAATCATAAAAATTTCATCGATATTCTGTTGTCGATTTGTTCTGGTGAACACGGCCATTGTTTGAGCGATTTGATTAAATTGTAAAATTGATAGAATTATATTAAAACCATTTAAAAATAGTATACAAATTTAATAGAAATTTATATAAATACAAATAAACATAATTATTAATTTTGTTGCAAATCTAATTGAATTCGTGAAGACAGATAAAAGATTTCAATTTAAATATTTCATTTTTTAAATATTTTTTTTTATGTTTTTAAATTTTCAATTAATATTATTATCAATATTATTACTAATAAAAAACATGCCATATGTAGCTCAAAATTTCCATTGTCAGCAGTTTTTATTTTTCGCACCAAGACCAATTTGAGTCGCCTTAAAATAATATAAACATTGTTTGAGCGATTTGATGAATTTGTAAAATTTATAGAATTATGTTCAAACCGTTTAAACATGCAATAAAAATGTATATAAAAACAAATAAACATAATTATTAATTTTGCTGCAAATCTAATTGAATTTGTGGAGACAGATAAGAGATTCAAATTTAAATACATATTTACATTTTTTAATACTTATTTTTTCTTTATGTTTTTAAATTTTCATGATTTATTAATATTATTACTAATGAAAAAACATGTCTTATGCCAGCAGTTTTTATTTTTTTTATTATTAAAAAAAAAATAGTTAGTTTTGACTGAAAACAAGCCAATGTGACAGCACTGTTGCTGCAAATTGTCACCATATGCGTCAACACGCAATAATTCACCAGAAAAAGTAATCCAAACAATTGACCAAAAAGGACGACGAGCCAAAGCACTGACATCTAATGGAGGGGGTGTGTCTGTCTGTCTGTCTGCCATTCAGACTGCTCTTAACTGCCTGCAGCAAGTGCGGCCAACACCCCAATCCACTCTCTCTCCCTCGCCTCTCTCTCTTCATCTCTAACTCAGTGCTCGATGGGTGTTTTTGGTAGAGTTGGGATTTTTAGTTCAATTTGCTGAATAAGTTCAATCGTTCATTTTTCAGTCGTGAACTAAATCAGTCATTTAGTTCAGTTGGTCAGTTGGTCATGAACTATGAACGATGAAAAGTTTCTTTTCAGTTGGTCAGGAACTATGAACGAGATGGTTTCTATTCTATTCAGTTGGTCATGAACTATGAACGAGATGGTTTCTATTCAGTTGGTCATGAACGATGAAAGATGAATAGGTCATTCTGATCAGTTGGTCAGTTGTTTATGAACGATAAACGATGTAAATAGGCTACGAATCAAATAGATTCCGGATTTCCTCTTATTATTTTGGGTTTTACTTATACCCTGGCTTTTTGAAAATGAGAAAAAAGAGTAAATTGGTTTTTAATTTTGGGCTTAAGTTACCTTTCACATTGTTAAAAACTTAAAAATATATAAAATTTAAACATTGTTACATGTAAATAAAGAAGAAATTGAATCCATTTGCGGAACTCTATGTATTGTATTTCTCTAAGAAATTAAAAATTTTTTTAATGAAATTACTGACCAACTGCGAAATGACCGATTTAGTTCATGATCGACTGAATAAGTTCATTAGTTCATCTTAATGACCCGTTCATTTGAACTTTTTCAGAACGAAAAGACACAACTCTAGTTTTTGGTGCTAATTGAATTCAATGCCGTTGATCAAGTGCTGCCAAACAACAAATCATCCCCAGAGGCTAATGATACGGACGAACGAGCTAACTGACTGACTGACTGACTGACTGCAGTGCCAGGACCAGGACCAGGAACGGACTCAGGCATAGAGGGTACAATGAAAGTGAGGGGAGGAACAGCAGCTAATGGCAGGTTCAATTCTCTCGATGCGTTAAATGAAATTAGAAAACCTTATGCTGAGTTAATTAGCAAATTTAAGGACATTGCGGATAGCCAAGGACTCATTGCAGAAGGGGCGACTTACAGGAATGGGAAATAGAAGAAAGAAAGAGAAGAGAAACACAAAATAAAATCAAAGTAACAAAAAAAATGCTGAAGCATTAGTTTTCACTATTCATATTAAATTTTTCATTTATATACAGAATATAAAATTGTTATTTTTTAAATATTTAATTTTAATAATAAAAATTGAAAAATAACTTTTTTTTTTATCTTTGCTCTTTGTTTGATTACCCAATAAATATTAAAGCCAAACATTATTTATTAATTTATATGCTTTAGTTTTAATCACAAAAATTAATAAAAACCCATTATTTTATTTTATTTTTATTAATTTCCTATTTTATATTTTAAATACACAAAATTTTATTGCACTGGAAATATTTTTGGTATTTCTTAATTTTTTGTAATGTTCATGATTGTTCATTATGAAAATTGTTAAAAAACTTTCATTTTAATCTTAGCTTTTTAGTTGAGTCCCCGAAAAATATTACAAATAAGAATTATTTATTAATTTATGTGCCTAATTTTTTATTACAAAAATTGATGAATAACTTTTTTTAAGCCTCTACTCTTTGTTTAAATTTCCATTGAATATAAAAACGAACTTCATTTTTTAAATTTCTAATATTTGTTCATTTCAATTATGAAAACCCAAAAATTAATAGTAGTTTATGTGCTTTAGTTTTAATAATAAGTTTGTTTTTTGTTTGATTCTTCGAAAAATATTATAGCTTAAATTATTTGTTATTTTTATATTATTAAGCTCATCATAATATCTATTTAAAAGTTTGTATTTTGTATTTTAGAATTCTTAAAAAATTATATTCCCAAAAATATTCCTGAACATTTTAAAATTCTGTAAAACTTCTTAACAATTTTGAAGCTAAGATTCTTGCTCGTAGTTTGTGCAAATTTGCAATTAATTCAGCTTACTTACTTACTGCCAACCCATTTGGCCATTAAGTCCACCTTAGAGCCATTCAAGTGCTCCAAATTTGGCAATAAGTTGAAACCCTTTTGGGCCACGTTAATTGCGACAATTAAACTACAAATGTTTAGCCACAAAAGTCGAAGCCTATGCTAATTAAGCCATGTGTTGTGTTGTCTCTACCTTTTTGGAAATGTGCTCTAAACTCTAAGCAAACAAGCGAATAACGAACAACGAGCAACGAATAACGAATAACAACGACAACAACATGGATAACAACAAACAGAAACAAAAATATTAAATTGTAATCCGCTTAAATGAGTAAAAGGAATTAGAACGTTTTGCATTTGCATAATTGTTGAAAATGCGCGAGCGCAGAAATTTCCAGCCCAGGGGAGAACGGTTAAAGCTAGAAGAGTGAGTAGAAAAGTGAGTAGAAACACAAAATCCAATCAAAAGTGAGACTCAACCCTCAAGAGTCCATGACGATGACGACGAGGCACGTGAGGACAATATTTAAAAATGTTTAGCATAATTAATGCGAACCTCGGGTACGCTTGGATATGGATTTGAATTCGGGTCTCTGTTTCAGACAAGTGCACGAAAGTTAACAAAATACAAGTAAGGAATTTAGCGTGCCTAATCAACCCCTAAAACGGCGTTAATTGGCGAGGTGCTACGGCAATGCCGCAGGGTCGCATTATTCACACATACGCTCAACTGAACCCTCTGCCCTCTGCCCAATTCCCATTCCCCTTCCCCTTCCCATTCTGAATCCCTAGGGTTCTGCATCCAGAACTGAATCCAGAACCGCAGCGTGTGCGTCAAATTGAATTTATTTTATTGCCACTAATTGGCTGAAATACCTGAGGGCGCTTCGGTTTTTTGGGTTAGAAAGTGTTTCATTTGGCGTGGGTGCCACGAAAAGGTTTCTTGTTTGTTTTCTTCCTCAAAAGATGGGCGGAAAGTTTGAATAGTTTTCCTTTTGCTAACATAATTGCAGTTAGGCAGAGAAATAAGGGGAAAAACATTGAAATAAGAGTTAAACAGTTACCTATAAAAAGCTAAGATTTGTTTAGCCATAATATTATCTTAAAATATTATTTTAAAGTATTATCTTGAAATCATAATATCTAGATTTCTTCAGCTAGTTTTTTTAATAATATTTAAATTCCTAGCTATCAAATTATTAAAAGAATATGTATTAATTTTAAAAGTTCCGATATTTTCAGCTAATATATTATCTTATGATATTAAATACAAAATTTATTCATATAAAAAGCTTAGATTTTGAATTTTGTAGGAAACATCCTCAAAGAAACATTTCAGATTTCCTATTATAATACTTATTTAATTTAATTTAATTTCCTTTATCCTTATTTATTTACATTTGTTTTGATTCTTAATTTTATTTTAGTTGTATAAAAAAATAAATTAATTAATTACTAAATAAATAAATAAAAAAATAAATAAATAAAAAAATAAATAAATAAATTAATTATTACATAAATAAATAAATAAATAAATGAATAAACTAATAAATAAATAATCTGCTTTCCCATTCCAAAAATTAATAATTTAAACAAAATTCAAATCCCTTCTTGTATAAATAATAATAAAAAAATAAAAAAATTATTAATTAATTATTATATTTAATTTAATTTAATTTCCTTTATCCTTATTTATTTACAATTATTTTGTTTCTTAATTTTATTTAAGTTGTTGTATAAATAAATAAATTAATTAATTACTAAATAAATAAATAAATAAACAAATAAAAAAATAAAATAAATTAATTATTACATAAATAAATAAATAAATGAATAAATAAATAAATTCATAAATAAATAAATAATTAATCTGTTTTTCCATTCCTAAAATAAAAAAATTAAATACAATTTAAGTTCCTACTTCAAATCCTTACTTAAGACTTCTTTAACAAGATGAAATCTACTTACAGAAAACTCGTATCCCTCATATTATAATACCGTATTTCATATCAAAAAATATTGTATATATTTTAAATAATCCCAAATCTTAGAAAATCTTAAATAAAACATGCACAAATCTCAAGTCTCAACTACACACATTACATAAGCAGAAAAAACAGAAATGAGCTTCAGTTTTTTGCACACACACACACACACACACATACAGATGATATGATAATGGCTATAAAAGATGATAATGTGCCGAATCCTTTGGCCAGATTCGCAAAATCAGCCCCCAATAAATAGCAGACAGACTCAGGCCCTGACCTAAAATATTAAAAAAAAAAATAGAAAACCAAAGTTAAAAAGCAAAGGAAATGTGGAAACAAACTCGCAAGATGAAGAAAAATAGCAACAAACTACAACAACAACAACAACAACAACAAGAAGTTGAAGTAAAAGCTATTAACATATTAAAGCAATAAAAGAAATGGCATATAAAATGCTACAGACAAAAAGGGCCAACCTCCGGTTGCCACCCTCCACTCGCTTCTCTCCTCTCCCACTCCACTCCCCTCCAGTCCACCCCCATATCTACTATTGGCACCACACCCAAATGTTTAGCGGCAAGTGGCATTTACCCTCGACTCTCGACTTGCCGCACTTGCCACACTGTGGCACTATGGCTCGATTTTCATTAACAGCTAGCAAACAATTTTATATTTTTTCCAGCTAAGAATTGGTTAAAGTTATTTATCAAAAGCATTTTATATACCTATTAAATAAATTTGCTTATAGCGCTATAAGAAAATAAAAAAAGGTGAAAATAAGCGGAAAAAAGTCTAAAAAAAAAGCTGACAAAAGAAATTGATTTTTAATTATAATGACTGACTTATTTTCGAAATTAATTGAATACGTATACAACAAAGTTAACACAGAAAAGAATTGTTTTTTTCAGGTTTAACTTATAAAAACGATTCTTTGAATACTTCAAATGTGAGTCAGCAAAAATAAAAAAATTTTTAAAATTACATAAAATAAGCTTTTTATTAGACATAATTTTTTAATCATTTTACACATTACTTGACATCAAGTTAACTAAAACTTACTTCTATTTTACACAAAGTGAAAAAAAAATAAATAATTGAATAAAAAATTTAAAAATTTCAAATTTTTAAACACCTACTTTAATTTTATTTGAAATTTTGGAAAAATACAGTGATGGATAACATAATAGAAACAACAGTCATTTTGACATACTAATCCAAGTACATATTTATAAATATGATAGAAAACAGCGCATGAATATAGAACTTCGTTAAATAGAAATTATCTAGGGTGCCACAGAAATTTCATACAAATTTAAGTGAGCTCAAGCGAAAGCGATTTCTGTGGCACCGTATGTAAAAATGATGAAACTAAAAATAAAATATTTTTTCCGAATTTCCGACTATAGGATACCCGTACTTATTGAAATTAATATAAATTGCATACTTTTCGGCACTTACACTGCTTGAAACTTAAATCTGCCATTACTAACGTTCTGTTTGGCCGATCTTGTTGCGAATAACTAGGACAATAGCTTATATTAATGGATAATATCTCAAATGATATTTGCCAGAAACTTTAGCAAAACGTGCCCATAGTACATAGTGTCTCACTGTCTCACTCAGTGTCTGCCATCATCAACATCAACATCAACGCCGTCGCCATCAGTTTGTCTGCTCCAACCCTGGCACAACCGCAGCTCAACTCGACTCGAAAGGGCAGTGGAAAAGGGTGTGCAAAAGGGAGTGGAAAGGGAGCCTGATGATAATCATACTAAATGCTGCCATTTGCCATTTGTGAGGTTTTGCCACTTGCCCTCAAAGAACGAACAATACATGAATGTGTCTCAGTGTCTGTCTCTGTATCTGTATCTGTATCTGTGTGTGCGTAGGTGGGTGGAAAATGGGTGGAAAATGCGGGGGAAAATGGGCGTGCTCAGCAGGGTTGGTTGGTTGGTTGGTTGGCAAGCAAATTGTGAAAAGTTCGCCTGAAAGTACTTCTAAGCTTTGTGTAAACACCCACTAAAATCAATTTGCTGGATTTTCTACCACCAGAAAATGTGTATTTTACGGGTTACGATAAGAGAGAACTTCGCACAGAGCATCATCATGGACTCTGGCAAACTCTGGCTGGGAGGGTTTCTCTATGGTTGCTCTAATGTGAGCTGATTGTGCTTTTTGGTGTTTGCGAGGAAAACTCTATGGGATTGCCATGGAATGGGCTTATAATACGAATGGATGAATATGAATAGTTCAATATCAAATTCTATTGATAGCACAAGCTTCTGAACAATTGGATTAGCGTACAAATTAAATTGAAAAGCAAAAAGAACGATCAAATACTTTCAAGTCTCATTTATTTGTCAAAACTGAACAGATTTTTATGCGGAATATCATTTTAATTGGTAATGACAATAAAAACAAAAGTTAACTTAACTTTCCGAAAATATTTCTTAAAAAATGTATTTTCAAATTTTTTTTAAATATAAAACAATACTAAAGGTTTCATTTCTTTTGTAATAAATTATGCGAAACATGACCAAATTTTTGGACTTGTAAAGTTGTCTGTTCAAAGTTTCAACAGATTTTTGTAATAACTTAGCCAAAAGTGAACCAAATTTATTTCGGAATACCATTTTAAACACTTTTTGAGCTTTAAAATAATTCTGCATAAAAGCTATTTTATTTAATTCAAAATAAAATAACAAAAATAATATTTTAAATGGTTTTTGTTGGTTTTTTTATTTAATTTAATTATTTATGCCAAAAATTGATTTTTTTTATTTATTTTTCTCAAAGTATCTTTGCCAAAACTGGATTTTGCATCAAAATTTTGTTTATGTAAAAAGCTTTTATTTAATGTATAGTAAAGTTAAATGTATTTATTTATATAATATGCTCTTAATTAATATGCTGTGCAGCAAACAGCATTTAACCCATTAAATACCCATTGAAAATTTTCAATTTAAAAAAAAGCCTTTTTTTCACTTTTTTTCTAGATATTTATTTTAAAAACAAATTTTTTGATGCAAAAAAATTTTAAAAAATATTTTTGCTGCCTTTTTTTAAATTATTTGGAAAATCCTTAAGTTGATTATTTTAACCCCTTTTTCCTACTTTTCATATAAAAAGTGCAGTTTTTGAAAAAGAAAAACAAAATACTAGCAAAAATATTTTTGAACTTTTTTTTTTTCTTAGAATTTTCTTAAAATTGTTTGAATAATATTTTTGCATCAATATATTTTCTTTGAAAAAAACCGAGGAAAAAAGTTTCAAAAATTGACTCTTTTTTTTAAGACCCTAAGGAGGTTTTGAATCATTCAAACGGACTTTAAACGACCTTTCCAAATATTTTTTTTTTTTTAATGTGAGCACTTGACTGACATAGCTGTTATAGTAAAAAGAAGTGTGTACTAATAAATGTTGGTCTGAGTGTATAATCTCAAATAATGTTGCTGCAATTTGTATCGAAAGCTAAACTTTTATTTGAATTTCCGAATAGAGAGAAAAACGATTGCAAAACTTTGCTGTGTCCTTTCGATTGCTCCTTCTTCTACTTCTACTTCTTCTACTTTTTCTTTTTCAGTTACTGCTCTGCCTGCTCTCTGCTCCCTTTATTTAATCTTATCTAATAAATGGCTTGTCTTGTCTCGTAAATCACTTAACAATTTGCAAAAATTTTCGTACGATAAACGTAAGTAAAAATGGTGCTAAGGTTTCTTGATATTCTCTCGATGTTCTCTCGATTTTTACATGTGTACGCATAAGTGGCCCTAAATCGCATTCATATGACTGTCCCCCTCCCTTCACTTCCCCTTCCTTCACTTTGACCATCGTTATTGCGTTGGGCTTGGGGGCAACTTTTTTGTGTGACCTGCCATTTGATTTATTTATTGTTGGTTTATGCGTGATCTTGCCTCAAATTAGCATTTATCATTTTGGCCGCCATTGACTCCACCCATAAAATAAAAAAACAAGCAGCTCTCGCCATTTTATACAAGTACCAAATCACTAAAGCATAAAAAAGGGCAGCAAATTGTTTTTAACAAGTGCAACGTAATTTTTCAAATGGTTTTTATCGCATTTTCTTTATATTTTTTTTCTTTGGTATCAAGGTGATTGATTGCGATTATGCAAATGTGAGACAATTGAATTGCTTTGGGCTTGAAACTTCTCTATAAATGGAACATTTTGGCATGATTTTGTACAAGAAAATGAATAAAAAATTTAAAATGTTTTCTATTTATAGTAATTATCACATAAGGAGCTAATTATAAAAATTTAAAAACTTGAGATTTAAAATTTGCAATTCTCGAAAAAGCATCGATAAAAATCGATATTTTGAGGTAAAAAATGATTTGAAAGAATTTATTCAAATTTGAATGCGTAGGTGAATAAATTAAGAAAACAAAATGACATTCCGCTTCAAAATCGGATCATTTTTGGCAAAGTTATGGAAGTTTTTAGTTTAATGTTTTTTGACTTCACAAATGTGAAACAATGGAACATTTTGGCATGATTTTTCACAAGAAAATTAAATTAAATCAGATTCAAAATCTTTTATACCAATTTATAAATTTAAGGAGTTAAATTAATGTTAAAACTAAAATTGTAATATTTTGATTTTTCGATAAAATTCGATATTTTAAGGCAAAAAATTATAAGAACGAAATTGTTTAAATTTAAATGCATAGGTGAATAAATTAAAAAACCAAAATGACATTCTGCTTGAAAATCGGATCATTTTTGGCAAAATTATGAATGTTTTTAGTTCAAGTTTTATGTTTTTTGACTTAGCAAATGTTAAACAATTGTAACATTTGAACTTCAATAAATGATAAATATTCGGCAAATCAACGGCACCTCCTAAATATCGAATAATACTTAAGCTCTGGCGTCACAATTAGCGCACAATAAATTTGAGTCAATTATGCAAACGACGCAAATGCCGAGTAACTATTAGATACAGATACAAATACAAATGCACAGTTACAGATACAGATACAGTTATTTAGATACGCGGATAATCCAAAACAGTAGCACATTCGCCAACTCCTCCCCCTCCGCCTTTCTGTGCCTGCCCCTGCCGCCGTGAGGCGCCAATTTGTGTCACTAATTGCGTGCAAATGACGATGCCTTTTGCATTTTGGGCCATGCATATAAATAAGGCCCAAATGGACTGGACAGTGGAGGCGGGCAGCTAATTAAATGGGGGGATTAAGACAAGGACAACTTGGATGGGCGAAAATAATTAAATGGAAAATAATTAAAATAGATTTTTGAAAGAATAACAAAAACATGCTACCGTTAACTATTTAAATATACGTAAAAAAAAATTGTATTGCATACTTTTAGGTTCATGCATTGCTTTAAAACTTAATACAGTCATTACTGCCGTTCTGTCTGGCCGATCTTGTTGCTATTAAGTAGGATGATAGCTTATAATAGTAGTTGACGTTGATAACCTAGGATTAAGACAAGGACAACTTGGATGGTCGAAAATGATTAAATGGGATTGAAAATTTAGATTTTTGAAAGAATAACAAAAACAAGCACTAGTTAGCTATTTAAACAAGCGTAAAAAAATTGTATTGCATACTTTTGGGTACATCCACTGCTTTAAAACTTAATATAGTCATTACTGCCGTTCAGTCTGTCCGATCTTGTTACGATTTAGTAGAAGGATAGCTTATAGTTATAGTTAGCGTTGATTACCTAAAAAAACGTATTATCTTAAAAACTGTGCAAGTTATAAATCTAAATTAAAAGCATTTTAGCTTTGCAAGCCTAATTTTTCAATAATTTTGATATTTTTATTTTGAATTCAATTAAATAAACTAATTTTTGTAAGGGGGTAACTTAATCTAATCTCTGGCTTATCCCTAGCCTAGTTTTAGGCCAATAAAATTAGAAACCCCTTTTTTACCAAAAGCTTAAACTCAGACAGACGCTCTTGAATTAAATGGTATTCCCCTTTATGGAACCATCATAAACCAACGATTTCATTAATTCGAGGGAACTTATTATTAGCGTGGTTAGTAGTTAATATTAATACTTTTAGTACAATAATTTTGTTTAATTTGTTTATTTATCTAGCTAAGCGAAGAGAGAGAAGGACAGAGAGATCCAAGCCACAATAAACAAATTTGTTTGGTTAATGAAGTCGATAAGACTACCGAACAATCATAAAGATATAGACGCATACATTCAGTCGGTAGCCTATGAAAACAAACCATTATTTCCGATACCACTTCGGTGGGCGACAAGATTTATGACAGACGCTGCATATCAGACAGAGTTTAATTGAAAGCAAAGCGTATAATTTTCAATCAACGAATTCCGAAATAAAAACAGAAAGCAGAAAAAAGAAAGAGATAAGACTCGCTCGGAAAAAGTGGGTGTGGATGTGGATGTGGATGTGGATGTGGATTATACGGTAGTCAGTTGACTGCTTGTTGGTAACCATTGATTGCCATTTATTTGAATGTTTGCCAACAGATGAGGATGATGATGATGATGACGATGATGACGATGATGACGATGATGACGATGATGACGATGATGACGATGATGGTGACGACAACAACGCACAGTGAATCACTTACGAAATTTAAGGGTTAAAAATCAAAACGCTCATGGTAAGAAATTGTTTGTACAAAGTTTGAAAAATTTTGATTGAAGAATAAATAAGATAATCAGCTCTGCAAAATCCAGCGTTAGTCTCGTGTATTGATTCAAATGGTATCTTATACGAATTCCGATATTCTTTTAAGGAATTTTAAGAAAGAAGAAAAAAAACCAAGAATAAAATTTTAGGAGTCCAAAAATTAAAAAAAAATTAGAAGAAAAAATTGGGAAAAGTATCTTAAATTTTCCTGTCATTGGAGATAGGACCGAAAAAAAACAATCAAAATATGAAAGGGTAGACAACCGTCATAAATCGCTACTCAATACATACGACCAACACAAAGATGAAAAAAATGTTGATTTGTTATATAAGGTGGCACACAATATGAAACAAATGGTTCGAATAAATATCTCATGCGCTGGCAATCGAAGTCCTGATTTCGAAATGAATGGCTCGACAAATGTTGTCTTTTTGCTAAGAAATAGCAAAAAGCCGAATCAAAAATATTTTATTTAAATTCGCGCGATTTTTAAAAAAAAATTTTGGATTTCGGCTTTTTTTAATTTTTGTAGTCCTAATTTTTGTTTTCTAAATTTTCGTCTTCCCAATTTCTGCTATCCCAATTTTTGACTTCCTAATTTTAGATTCCTTATAACTGTATTCCTAATTTCGGATTCGGAATTTTGGATTCGTAATTTTGGATTCCTAGTTTTTCGATTCCAAATTTTTGATTCGTAATTTTTTCTGAATTTTCGTATTTTGAATAATATTTTTCGACATTTGTATATAGAGTTGATTCAAATAGGCAATAAATAAAATAAAAAAGTCGCCGTCAGCGCGAGCTTCAATTAACCCTCAAATGCTCACTTAAAAAAAGAAATGTAAGCAATCACTGATTTTCAGATAAAGAAAATACGTAGTAAATCTAAACTGGCAGATTTAGAATTTAGTTATTAATTAAATTTGAAGCAATATACATTAAATTATAAATAATTGTTAATTGTTTTGATTTCTAAAGTTTTAATGGAGAGTGCCCACCTATAAAAATAAAACATAGCAGCAGAAGAAGCATTTTAGCATAATTCAAAATTAAAAAATTGCAATTTATATTCGCTAATTTAGATATTAAGCCCACTGTGCGATGAAGCGGGGCACAGATATATTTCTATTGATTTTAAAATTATGCGCATAAACAAAAGTATGCAATGTTGTCGAGCATCGTTGTTGTTGTTGTTGCTGTTGTTGTTGTCTTTGTTGTTATTGCTACTGTTTGCTAAAAGCCCAGGGAAATGGAAGCGGGGGGAGTGGGGGCAGAGAGTTGGTGACAGTGGAGAGGTGATTGTCGGGACGTGGTCGTCATTTTGACTTTTCCATCATGTTGACTCGCTGTTTAGATTTTCAATTAAATTTGTTGACACAAAGCTCTCGACTGGGCCGCGGGGTCGTATACGTAATATAAATTGATTATTTCAATTTATTTAAGCGCAGCGATAGCATTTAATTAAAAACTCATCTGTGCAAACAGCGTAGACAACAACTACCAACAAAAACAATAACAATAACTATGACTACGATTCCGACACGACTCATTACAGCTCAAGTACCAAACAGACTGAAAACTGGAAGACTGAGAGACTAAAAGACTGAAAGACTGAAGACTGCGACTGGAGACTCCGCACTGGTTAAACGGCGGCCAAGCTGATAAGCCTTGGCAAGAAGTGCAACGTTTATCAGCAATTGACATCTGTTTCTAATTGAAAATGCAGCTACTGTCGAGTCAGAGGGAAAATTGACGCCAATCGTCAGTGTTGGCAGTGTCAACATGGAAGAATAAGTGGGTGCATTACCTTTGAGTACACTTGGAAAAATTATGTTTCAAAAAAAAAATATATGCATATATTTTTCTTACGATGTCAAATTTTAAACAGTTATTTCTTAATTTATTTTCTACTTAATTTTTAAAGAAATTCATAAAAAATATTGCCTATTCTCTAAATTTAAGAAAATTCGTGTTTTTCAACTTTGTCAAAATTAAACATTTAGAAAGTAACGTTCTGATTCTGATTATTTATGACAATATAAGTAGCAAAACTAATCAGAATAAATCAAAAATAATAAGAAAAAATCAGAAAAAAATCAATATATAGTCACTACGATTATTTCCAAAAATAATCTAATTGATTAGTAATTCTATCGAAATTTAACAGGTATGGTAAAAAATATGTATTTTTTTATTATTTCTTACATATATAAACTGCGTTATCTTAGGATTAAAAAACTCTTTTTTAATTTAAGATAGTAATTCCTTAATTTATGAAAAATACATTCAATTTTATTTAAAAGAAATTCATGAAAAATAATTCCAATACTTTTTTAATTTAAGAAAATTCGGCTTTTCTAACTTAGTAACCTTAAGATTATACTCTCTACATATTTAGAAAAACCATTTTTGTTGCCACTTTTTAGTATTTTTAAAGGGCAACACTTTTTTTTGTATGTGTAGCCTCAACGTCCAGCTTCGAGCAAACACTCAGTCGATAAAAAAATGGGCAACCAGAGGCATTTCCCATCCCCCGTTTCGTGCTCGCGCTCTAGAAGTTTTTCGAGTCAATAGTCAAGACAATAAAATGCAGCTGAAACTGTTTGGAACGCTGTCAAACTCGGCTCTTTGCGACTCTTTTGTTGACTTTTTCATATTTCTTAATGATGACATTTTAATTATTAGTAAAGTGCTTTCAACAACTGATAAGATATCGCATTGGATATTTATTGCTCTGTGTGTTGTTGTGTTTGTTGTGTGTTGTGTGTACGAAGTTCAAGTTGCCACCGTCTGTGGAAAGGAATTTCTGATGCCTCTATTGCTGTTGATCTGGGCATTGATTGATAATTCCGTTCATCATATTTAAGTGTAGAGACTTTTAGACTCAATTTATTAGTGAAATGAATAAGAAATTATTGACAGTAAAGAAAACAATAAGCAAATACTTGATAATTGAAAGATTGAAATTAAAGTAGGCAAAAGAATTTTAAAAAATAAATATTTAAATAATGTAAGAAGCCAAGTCACATTTTGTTTGAAAATCGTATTAGTTTTATCAAAGTTATGAAAGTTTATAGCTTGTCTAAATGTTTACAAGTCCAGATTTTTGTTTATTTTGTTTTCCATAAGAATTAAACCATCCAGAATAAATTTTGAACAGATGTTTTATACTAATTTGGGCAACCAAAGTTGATTAAAAATAAAAGCTCGATTTTGAATTTTTAAAAAATGAAAAAAAAGTTCGATATTTTGAGTTAAAAATTATTTAAACTAAATTAAGTAAATTCCAGGGACCGCAAATAAGAGTTATGTGAAACTGGTGACTTTTATTTTAAATTTGTATTTAAAAATGATAAAATAAAAGTTATTTTTGTTATAAAAATTAAAAATAAAAGTTATTTTTCAATTTTAGTAATAAAAATTTAAAACAAAACTTTTTTTTCCATTTTTATTTTAGCAATTGAAAATAAAAGTTATTTTTAAAGTTTTTTACATACGCCTTCCAATTCAAAAAACATTTACGGTCAATTTTTATTTTTCAACTTTTATAATAAAAATTTAAGAATAATTCTTATTTTCAACTTTTAAAAATAATTCTTATTTTCAACTTTTATAATAAAAATTGAAAAATAATTTTTACTTTCAACTTCTATAATAAAAATTAAAAAAGTACTTTTGTTTTCAATTGCTTAAATAAAAATTTAAAATGAGAGTAAAATTATTATTATTTTATAATTCTTTTATTTAGATCGAAAAATAAGAGTTTTCATTTAATTTTTTCGATAAAAATCAACAAATAACTTTTATTTAATAATTTATATTTAAAAAATTTTAATCGTTACGGTCCAACAAATTTAGAAAATTTCCTGAATCAATTTCAAAGTGTTGTTTTGTATTAATCATGATAAGGATTTGATTAAATGTCAAAATTTGAGATTTAATCTTAATGTGAAATACGTATCTTTAGTAACTGCTGAGTTATGTTTAGCGATTTGTATAATTTGGACAGATCGAAAGATTTATTGTGCTATCATTTTGTGCAAATAAAGAAGAGCAAGAACAAATCCCTGTCAGAAGCAAATGCTCCAGGGAGCACACGAGGAATACTTGCAAGGATAACTGGGACAAGACCACAAAAGGCGTACAAGGAGTGCAAATAAGTAGAGAAAACAAATGACACGCGTTGTCATTCGAGGCACTCGATGTCAACGTCTTGAAGATTATGATTTGTTTTACTTGGCGCTTAACGAGCGCATGATACAAACTCAAACTCCCCTCCCCACAAACTCGACTCCATCTTGCGCTGATAAGTATGCTAAACATGTCGAGGCATACTATGGCAACAGTAGGGGGATTCCTTTTCAGACAGACGACAAATTTTTACAGATTTGTCAGAATTTTCGGGGGGTCCACTTGACACACAAACTCGTAAAAACAAATGTACAAATATATGTATGTATGTGCCACATATGTACATAATGCTTTCCACTTAAAAACCAAGTTGTTGGCTGTGGGGAAAAGTGCGGCAAAACCGGATGCTGACATCATGTAAGCAAATTGCGTAAGTAACATTGATTTGACATGACAAGCCTCGACTCCAATCCCTCTCTGTCTTCTTCTTCTTCTTCCCCTCACCCCAGCTAATTTCCAACACTTGGAAAAAGTTTTACACTCATTTCAGAAATCCGCCTTAAATTTAAAAACGTCTTGATAATTGAAAAAATAATATGAAATATTTTAAACAAAGCTTGGGAAAATTTTTTTTTTAATATATCCAATATTTTGTAAATATTTCTTTAAAAATTATTAAAGTGAAAATAATTTGAGAAATAATTTTAATACCTAATATTTCTAATATTTCCCAAGTATATTTGCCAAAATAAACCTATTATTTTTTTCAGAAATTATTGAAGTAAAAATTACTTGACTGCACTCAAGAAAAATCTTTTATTTCGAGTAATTCAAATATTTTCTAAATATAACGGCGAAATCATTATTCATATTTTCTTCAGTAATTTTTAGAGTGAACAATTTTTAAAAATAATTTAAAATGTTTTAAGCTGTGCTTAAGAAAAATGTTTAATTCTAATATATTATATATTTTGTGAATATTATGGCGAAATGAACACTCGTATTTTCTTCAAAAATGATTAAAGTGAATATAATTTGAGAAATAATTTGAAATATATATTTAAAACTGCGCTTGAGAAAAACATTTTTCTTGCTTATATTTCCCAAGTAAATTTGCCAAATTAAACCTATATTCTATTTCAGAAATTATTAAAGTAAAAATTACTTGAAAAATAATTTTAAGTATTTGAAACTGCACTCAAGAAAAACCTTTAATTCCGAGTAATTCAAATATTTTTTAAATATAACGGCGAAATCAACACTCATATTTTCTTCAGTAATTTTTGGAGTGAAAAATTTTTACAAATAATTTGAAATGTTTAAAGCTGTGCTTAAAAAAAATGTTTATTTCTAATATATCCAATATTTTGTGAATATTAAAGCAATATTAGCCCTTTTCTTTTTTTATATAAATTATTTAAGTGAAACTAATTTAAAATATTTAAATCTGCACTCAAGAAAACCCTTTTTATCTAATATTCCCAACATTTTCTAAATATATTGGCAAAAATTAATCCTTTCCTTTTTTTCAAAAATTATTGCAGTGAACATTTAATGAAATATGTGTTTTATTTTTTCGAATCCGAATGACCCTAAAAATTATAAAACAAAGTAGGGGTATGTTTTTTTGCCGAGTGTAGAGCCTTTTTAATCTTGAGCTTGTTATAAGTATAACAAATTTGTTTGTCTTTTTGTATGTCTCAATCAACCCTTAAGATACATTTCTTAACCCTTTCAGTGAATTGATATGACAAATCCGTAAAAAATGTTTAATGAAGTGAAAAATTGCGAAATAACCAAAAATTAAATGGGAACTTGTTTGTGTTGTTGTTGTTGCTATTTTTGTTTATCATTTTAAATTAAGCCTAGGGTCAGATTCAATTTATTGTTGCTGTTGTTGTTGTTGTTGTTGTTGTTGTTGTTGATAGCTGCTATGCATGACAATTTTTCGGGTTTCGACCACAAACAATAAAATTGTGTAAACAAGCATGGACCAATTTTCAGTTGACTGGCTTTGTGGCTGGCCATTTTCTTTCTTTGGCGCCTGCCTCCAGATGGGTGGGCGTGGTCCGAGCCAATAACAATAGCTACAAACTGAAGGCAGTGCACAATTTGTATTTATTTGTGGATTTTACGAAAATTGGGTGTGTCCTTTATTATTATGCGAAATGTATATAAATATTTGTTGACTTCACTAAGATGTTAAAAGGGAAAAGCCGCAGACTGTGTGCAATTTCTGCTATTTTAAAGCTAAACCAAGATATAGTATAGCTGACAAAGCTAAAATATTAAAACAAAATCAATTAGCTATTTATCTGTGTGCAATTTCAGCTACAGTCGAACTTCCTAACTTCCAGAAAAAAGTTCGAGTTAGGAGACTTCGAGATAGGACTTTGTTTTTTCCTTTTTTAAATGAAAACCTATTTTTGCTTTGTTCGAGTTAGAGAAAATTCGAGTTAGGGAAGTTCGAGTTAGGGAAGTTTGACTGTATTTTAAAGCTAAACTTATTTGTTGTATAACTGTCAATGCTAAAATATTAAAACAAATTCAATTAGCTATAAATTTTATTACATACAAGATTTTGGAAATGTTTTGATGACTTTTTAAAGATTTTAAGCTATAAATATGTAACATTTTAAGTACATTTTTAGTGCGAAAATTTATTTATTTAGGGCGAATTTGGGTTAAGATTTTTTTAAAGCATAGACACTGCTTTAAATTTCAGCTATGTTATAGCTAAACTTGGTTGTAGTAACTATCAAAGCTAAATTAATTCTATTTGCTTCAAATTGTACAGATTTTAAAAGATTTTACAAATGTTTAAATACATAGATATTTTTTGTTTAAATATATAATTGTCTTGCCACAGAAATCGAATTTCACTTAAATTTGTATGATAATCCTCATTTTATTAAAATAAGCTTGATTGTTTAAAAAAAAAATAAATAAAAAAAATAAATAAATAAAAGCGCATTCTCGCAGGTTTTTATTAGGCTATTTTCAGCTATTTCTAGCTATTTTTCTAACACAAACAGAGTTAGAGTGAAGCAGACAAAAAGAGAATGAGACTGAAAAATAGCCCCCAAAAGCAGGCAATACTTTTTGTACAGTCGCCATTTGCTTGGTCGTAAAACAAAAATCATTCACAAATTTGTGGCTTTTCCGACACTTTTGCTCAGTTTTCCCCCCCAGCTAAAAGCTAAAGTGTCGCTTCGTTAAACACATACGCAAATTTGCAAATTCACAAATTCGCATATCCCAAAACATAACTTGAAGTTTGTGTATAGCGAGAGTATCTGAAACTTAACGCACGACTACTCTGCCATTTTTGGCATACTAAATACATATATATATATTTCAAAATTTTCACATTTCCACTAACGACATCATTTATGGAGAGAACACATTGGGGAATTTTGCAGCTGGCCAATAACGAAATTGTGCACAAATTGACTCCAGGACAGTCAGTGAGAGAGAGCTAACAATGCAGCCGCTTTTCACACTGCTCCATTTTCCATTTCCCATTGCCGATTTTCCCCCCATTTTCCGCTCAAGCACAAATCAAAGTTGCCAGGCAGTTCAGAGCCTCAATTTTGAAGTAGCCAAAAGTGCAAACCAAGATCATTGCTATCTATGTATGCTCGGCAATTGTTTGCCCAGCCAACAACACAGACAACTTGACTTTTCACACTACTCCGCCCCCAACCCCCCCCTCCTCCTCAATTTTCCCCTTACCAACTCATACACTGAGAAAATAAAAATTATTACAATTAGGATTTAAGCAAGAGTATTTATGTATTTTTAACTTATATCTATGCTCGATTAATCGATTAAATCAATGTTTTTCAAAGCGATAAATCGATATGAATTAATTAAGGATCTTCAAAATACAAACTTTGTACAAAAACTAAAGAATTCGATGAGTTGATAAAAAAGTATCTAATTTTAAACTATTTTAACTCCATGTTTTTTTTTTTAAACGATTAATCAAAATAAATAATTTAAAAATCATCAAAAATTTAATTTTTTTAAAATGCCAATAATTCGAAAAGTTGTTGATATCGTTTTCTTTTAAACGATAAATCGAAATAAGAATTCCCAAGAATTATATAAATTGATGATTGAAGCATTTTTAAAATATTTTAGTACGATGTTTTTAAAGAAAAGAATCGCATTATATTAATTGATGATTAGAAAAAAGCTGACCACTTAAAAGTCCCAAGAATTCGATAAATTAAAGTTTGCGTAAATAATTTTTTTTAAATTAATTTTGATTTATTTTTTTTCAATGTTTTTTAAAGCGATAAATCGAATTAAATAAATTGATGATCTTCAAAATCGGATTTTTTAAAAGTCCCAAGAATTCTTGCTTTGTTTTTAAAACTTCACCTATTTTTAGATCATACCTGTTAAATAATGATTATTAATCATAATCATTAGTAATTAGATTATTTTTGTTTAAAAGTCGAACTAATGATTAAATTATGATTCTCTTCGGTTTTGCCCAATTATTTAATGATAACGATTACAAAAAATCAAAAATAACCTTAAATTATTACATTTATTTAAAAATAATCAGAAAAAATCAAAAATAATCTTTTTGAGTGTTCGGATTATTTTTTATTTTTTATGATTATTTCTGATTATTTTGGATTATTTCTGATTATTTATGACTATTTAGTAAAAATCGAATTATTTTAAATTTTCACAATCAAAGTAGCCAAAGTAATCAGAAAAAATGAAAAATAATCCAAAATAATCAGATAGATTATTTTAGATTTTTTCTGATTATTTTTGAATAAGTGTAACAATTTTAGATTATTTTTGATTTTTGTAATCGTAGTCATTATATAATCATAAATTTTTCAACAGTGAATATTATAGTCACTACGATTATTTCCAAAAATAATCTAATTGATTAGTAATTTTAATCGAAATTTAACAGGTATGGCTTAGATTATGTTCAAAAAAAAATTAAGCAATTATTTTAATGAGTCCTTAAAATTTCACATTTCTGCATATTTATTCATGGATAAACTCAAGAATTAGAACCATTTTTTTTACAACGTGATTTCCTAAGAAGTGTCAAAATGACTCTCGTATCTACTAATTTTTCCAGCACTGTATTTCCTTGATTCTTTCAGTGCACTTAACGTTTTTGGGCACTGGCAAATTTGCGTGCACATAAATTGCAATCTGGCCAAGTTTGGCATGTGAATGTGGCGCATTTCTCCCTGTCCCTCTCTCTCTCTCTTCCCCTCTCCCTCTTCAATATCTTCGGTCTCTGTTCAGTTGACTTGTGAGTCTGTCAGCGTCGTGGCAATTGTTGTCTTTTAATCATCAGACAAGTTTGGGGCATGCCACAGATACAGTTGCAGATACAGATACGAGTACTCGACACCACGACGACTTCACTTCATAATTTTAATTGGAGCTGAATATGGAACTGGAACTTGATGTTTGGCCAAGGCATTAGACATGAAACGCACGTGACTGGGCAACTGAGTAATGTCCAGAGAGAGAGAGAGAGAGAGAGAGAGAGGTAGGGGGAGCTCTCTCTCATATGCCTGATAAACAAACAATAAATTGCAGCTGCAGGCTGTTTGCTTGGGTCAATAGAGGAAGCTGTTTAAGCACTTGATAAGTGACCTGTTGAGACTCGAAGCAATCTAGAGACAGAGAGAGAGACAGAGAGAGAGAGAGAGAAGTGTCAATTGATAAAGAGAAATCACCTTAATGTGAGTTAAATATTTACAGAACAATTAAGCAACTTCAGATGCTTTAATTTCTAGATTTTTATACTTTAAATAAGGCACAAATTGTTCATGAAATACAAAAACCAAAAAAAAAAAAAACCTATATTAAAAATTAGCAAAATCTTCAAGAAAATTAATTATTTTAATTTTTTAAATTGATTTATACTTTAAATAAGGCACAAATTGTTCATGATATACAAAAAAGTTTAAAAAAAACCTATATTAAAAATTAGCAAAATCTTCAAGTAAATTAATTATTTTAATTTTTTTAATTGATTTATGCTTTGTGTTATCTCTTAATATAAAAAATATGTATGAAAAACTTAATTTCATAAATTTATGTATGCGTAAATAATTTTGAAATATTTTAATTTAATGTCTTTAAAGCAATAAATTGAAGATCCCTTAAAGTCCCTAGAATTCTTGCTTAAAACAATTTCTAATCAACATACTCGTGTTTTTACTAAATTTTTGTCAAAATATCTTGAAAACTTAAAAGATGTTCATTAAAAAGTCAGTCTTCGTTATTTGATCAAATAAAAAAAAATAGCAAAAAGTTAAAATATTACTTAAAATTTTTAAGATTTTTAGATTTTGTAAAAATATTTACAAAATTTACTTATAAGTATGCTTAAATATTTTCAGAAACAATACAGTTCTTTTCCCCTAAAGATGAAAAATGCATATATCCAATTTTCAGAATTAAAAATATCCCTAGACTTAGTTATTTAGATACTTCTGTATTTCCTGTATTTAAAAATGTTTACTTCTCTTTCTATGAGCCATTTTTACTTCTCTTTCTGTGAACCATTCTAAACCATTTGAAAATAAGCCTCATTTTCAGACGCTATCAAATCATAATTTGCTCACGTTTCAGCCAAAAAATGTATGTACAAATATTCCATACTCTATTGTCTCTATTTATGTTGTTTATATATATATTTATATTTATTTTTGTTTTTTTCAGCACGCACCGCAAATTTGACGGTTTGGTCGCGTTTATTGATGTGTAATAAACCAATTGCATTTGTTTTGAATATATAAATAGTCATAAAAAAACGTACCCCGAAACAACAACAACAACAACTAGTCGCCATTTTTTGTATTTCGTTTCCGCTTTGTTGCTGCTTTTGTTGTGAGTTTTGTTTTTTGTTTTTTGCTTTGTTTCGTTTTTTTTTTTTGGTTTGTTTTTCTGTTTGGATACTTCTGGGCAAAACGTGCGTGGCATACTAATTTGGTCTAAATGGATACCAGTTTGTATCTACACAGCTAGCTACATATGTATTTGTATCTATATACATATATACTTAAGTACACCCGGAGAAAAGTGGTCTGAAATTTAAATATTTACACTTTAGCTAAAGTATTTTTTGGAAAATAAGAAAATTAGAAAATTTAAAAAAAGAAAATTAAATCTTAAATTTAATTGCGCGTGTAAACCATAACTGTTAAAAAATGATTAGTAATCATATTCATTAGTAATTGGATTATTTTTGTTAAAAAGTCGAACTGATGATTAAATTACGATTGTTTTCGGTTTTGCCCAATTATTTAATGATTACGATTACAAAAAATCAAAAATAATCTAAAATTATTACATTTATTCAAAAATACTCAGAAAAATTGAAAAATAATCAAAAAATAATCTTTTTGAGTATTCGGATTATTTTTGATTTTTTCTGACTATTTCTGATTATTTTTGATTATTTATGACCATTTTGTAAAAATCAAATTATTTTAAATTTGTAAAATCAAAGTAGCCAATCAGCTAAAAATCAAAAATAATCCGAAATAATCAGAAAGATTATTTTTGATTATTTTGGATTTTTTCTGATTATTTTTAAATAATTGTAATAATTTTAGATAATTTCTGATTTTTTGTTATCGTAATCATTATAAATATAATCACAAATTTTTCAACAGTGAATTATAAAGTCACTACGATTATTTCCAAAAATAGTCTAATTGATTAGTAATTCTAATCAAAATCTAACATATATGTATGTCTGAAATTTTAATATTTACATTTTAACTAAAATAGTTTTTTAAAAATTAGAAAATTTGAAAAAAATAATAATCTAAATACTGAAGTTTGGTAGGCCATTTTTTGTAACAGTGTATTTAGATACATAGATACATATGTATCTTTAGCTTTTATCGTTTGATTAATCAAATAAAATGTGTTGAAAATGTTATTTTTGCCAGCGTTGCAAATGGCGCATTTACGGATTTTTATGTGAGCCACACACAGATTTACACACACACAAGCCGCAAATGACGCAGCGAATGGAGCTATAAACTTGCCAAGACAAACAATTTGCAAATCATAAAATAAAAGCGGCAGACAGAAGGCGGACAACGACAAATTGTAGGCACTGTCTGAGATTTTTCGGCTATCGTACTGACTGTCAAAATCAATCAGCCATAAAATGTCAATGGTTTAGCCTGTTTGTTGGGGCACAAGTTTCACAACAATTACTCTCGTTAGATCTTCGAGTACCTGCCTCTCTCTCTCTCGGGGTAATTAGTCAACAAATGGCAGTTTACAGACCCATCTCCTCTCCTTCCCCTCGGAGGGAATGTAAACACTTCCCCCTCCCCAAATGTGGCAATGAAAATTGTCGAGCGAGACGCAAAAAGGAAAATGGCCAAAAGGCAAAAACGCGGCTTCATTAACAACAGCAAGAACCATGACAAGGGCTCTGAGACGAGTGAGCCCGACGGGCAGAGACCCTGCAGCTATGTTGTTAGAGGCGTTTAAGTTGTCTTCTTTTTCTTATCTTTGATCAAAAAAAAAAAAAATTATAAAAAAAAATGTTTGAAATTTTTGTAAAAAATTAAATTAAAAAAAATTAAATAAATTAATATAAGAAATGTATATACATTTTTATTTAAAATTATAACATTACAAATCTTAAATTTTTATTAAAACTTTAACAAAGGTTAAAAGTTATAGTTATATTTAGATATAATCTTATTTTATAATATTTAAAAAAATTCAAAAATTAAATTATGATAAAATAATAAATATTTTTTTTTAATTTTTTTTTTAATTTATAATAAATAATAATTTTTCAAATACGCACACAAAAAACTACCACAAATTATATTTGAAATATTTTAAAATTGTTTTTTTTAACTTTTAGAAATTAACATTTTTTTTATGTTTTTGAATGTAATCCTAATTTACGAAATAATACAGTCGAACTTCCCTAACTCGAACTTCCCTAACTCGAAGTTTCTCTAACTCGAACAAAATCGAGTGGCAATACTAGGCAAATTTCATACGGTTCTACTTCCCTAACTCGAAGTCTCCCTAACTCGAACTTTTTTCGTGGATAATGGTGATTCGAGTTAGGGAAGTTCGACTGTACTTACAAATTTTAATTTTTATTTAAAAGTCGTTGTAAATATATATGTATAAAAAATCTTAATTTATAAGCTATATTAATATAAGAATGTCATAAAATTCTTAGGGAAATTATACAATTCAAATTATACAAATAACTTAAAAAAACTTTTAAAAAGTTAAAAAAAAAAAACGTTCTTTGCTGATCTAAATAAAGTAAATTATAAAATAATATTTATTATAAAATAATTTTTAATTATACCAATAAAAATCTTAATATAAAGTTAAAGTTTTAATAAAAAGTGAAAATAAAATGTATTTTTGAGTTTAAAATTCATTTAACAAGAATCTAGATGCCTGTAAGTTTGGATGGCAGAAGGAAAGCCAAGCAGACGGAACGGTTTTCTGAGGACGTGGCCACGTCGACCGTCGGCAGTTTGTCATTTAACATTTGGCAAATGTATTAAAACACCCCATCATTGCCTTAATTAAGAGCCATAAAAGCACATTTACTTATTGTGTGCAGGGCTCCAAAATGAAATGGGGGCAGCGAGCTGAAGGGGCAGCTGAGGGGGAGGAGGAATCAAACGCGGCACGTCTTTACGCTTATTTATATTTATACGCCAAGCCAATGGCGGACAAGGTTGAAATTCCTCCTGCTCCAACTGCAACTCCAACTCCAACTCACAACATTTGTCGGGCTTAATTCATGGCTAAAGTTGGAATTAAGTGAATTTTACGTTCATTAACGTGCGAGGGTTGTGCTCTGTTCTCTCTCTGTGAGGGGGTGTATGTGTAGGAGGGTATGTATGTGTAGGAGGGTGTGTGTATAAGAGGTGGATATGTTTTAGTGCCACTTGTGCTGTATTGGCGCTTTTCAATGGCCATTTCAGTTGCCAGTTACGCAGACAGTGTTGGTAATTAACAGTGCCCTCTATTGTTATGCTCATAACGTTAACTTGTGGCCAAGAGAGCGAAGAATAGACGTATTTTAGAAATAGAATACCAATGGAATCAAATTAGAAATGCCCGATGAAAGTTTAATCATTTGTAGATCTTAAAAGCCACAAAATATTAATTTAAAAAAACATAGAAATTAAGATTTAAGTAAAATATATAAAACATTTGATAAGTATGCAATTTAACTATTTTGTTTTTTAGTTTATCATTTAAATATGAAGTGTAGGAAAGGAAACCAAACCCAAGATCAAAGTTAAAAAAAAAATATCCTAAATTTTATTATAGGAAAGGGAAAATTGTAATACATAAACAAAAGGGAAAGGCTGTAGTCAATATTCAGACTATTAAAAACCCGTTACTTATTGATTGCAAGCATTTAGAACAGCAAATACAAATTGTTGCATACTTTTGGGCGCAAACCTTACTTGGAAGACTTAAATCAGCCATTACTACCGTTCTATTTGTCCGATCTTGTTGCGATTAAGCAGAATGATAGCTGAAGTTAGTAGATAATGAAAGAAAGAAAGATATTTTTCAAGTAACGGCTATATTTTGAATAAGTAAATTTTCATACGACTCAAAGCAGTTAAAGTTCTATGCTTTAATTTAAAGCTTATTTATTACTATTTATGTAAATTGGCTAATTGGGATTTATCATTAAGTTTCATAGCTTTGATAGTCGAAAGTTTAGTCGAGAAACTTGTTCAACTAATTGGGCATAAAAAGTTTAGAGAAAAATGGGAAACAAAACTTATTTAATGCCTTTACACATTTGAAGTTGAAGTTGAAGTTGACTCAATGTCTTTTGGGCCACTTTGCTTGCTATCAACCAACTAACTAGCCAAAAATGTTGACCAATTTAGTTGGCCACTCAAAGAGACATATGCATTTAGTTGGCAACTCGCTCACATACTCGTTTTAACTGGGTCCAAACTAAAGGTACACATACAAAAAAAATGGGACAAATTTTTTTAAACAAAAATTTTTTTGTTTTTTAGTCTAAAAAATGCATCATTACCAGTGATTAGAACCATAACCGTAACCGTTAACCGGTATTAACCGATTGAGATTGCTAAACGTAACTGAAAACCTCACCGATAGAAAATTTTTTTATTATACCAAAACCCAAAAAACCGAAATTATTTTAGCCGAAATAATTTCGGTTTTTTGGGTTAAGAAACCGATTCATGCATAACGGTTAATTTCGGATCGATCAAGCATAAAATTTAAATATGTTTTAAAGGTTTTATCATCGTTTTTTAAAACTAAATAAAATTCTACGTCTGCGTTAATTAAATTTATATATTAAACTTATTAAAAAGATCTTAACTTAGAAAATATTTGAATATTTGTTTTCAAACTTACATACCCTAAACATTTTTTAATATTGTTTTATAAACCGAAATCATACCGTTATTTCGAAACTGAAACATACAAAACAAGTGGAACAGTCGAGTGCACTCGACAGTAATATACCCTGGTCCTAGGCTTCAGCATGCCGAAGATTAGATGCACATGCAATGCTCGTACTTATCCTCAAACATCGATCTATCGTTTCGGTGGCAGCTACATGCATATATAATAAGATATGTGATTTAAACCAATTTTAAAAATAAAAATAAAAAATAAGAATAATAAAAAAATAATAATTAAAAATCATTTGCTTCGACAGAACCGGGACTCGAACCTCGATCTCCCGTTTCGCTTGCCGAGCACTTATCACTTCCACCACGCCGCAACTTGGATTGAAGATGACAAGTTCGATAAACATTCTTGCAGAGGAAATGTTAAATGAATTAATTGACCATTAATTCTATTCTATTTATAGACTGTTTTTTTTCTCAGTGTATCTGCCGCAATGCTACGAATAGTCTGTTAATTAGTCTCACTTAGAAAATAAACGGCAGTAATTAAGACAAGACTGAGGAAAATGCCAAAAAACCAAACTCCACCCACCACCAAAAAAAACTACATGTTTTTTAGAAAACGAAGAGAGAGAGAGGGAAAGAGTGAAGCAGAGGAAGACTGCAGCAAGGGAATTTAATTTCAACGCTAGAATTCTAATTAACAAACAAATCCGGTAAAATACACAGCAGCAGTCAAATCTCCCAGGAGAGAAAGTGAGCGAGAGATAAAGAGAGAGCGGACAACAAGAGTGTGAGCGAGCGAGACGACAGCAAAAAAGTATGCTACAATAAATGTGATAATGGAGCGGGGCAGGGGAGAAGGCGAAAAAAGACAAAAAGGGAATACGGAAAAACCCTGTGAGCCATGATCTCCCAATTTAATATTATAATTGCTACAATTATCATTCTCATGCCATTTACACAGCAATTGCACAAAAACAACGACAGCGTCGCCAAGAAGGCAACAAAACAACAAAAACAACAACGACAACACATAAAGAGAGAGAGCAGCACGTCAACTGACTGGCTACTGGTAAATTGAGGCAATTACCGTACTCTGCTTACCCCCTTGTTTTATGTATAAGCTCTCTACATCCATATATATAAATTGCCAGCTATGCTGACTCCACCCACAACACTGCTCTCCTCATCTCTGTCTCTCTTTAGCACACACACATAAAGGCACTCTCTCGGCGCATGCGCTTAACTGGGAGAGAGCGGCAGCGACGCAGACAGCGACGCAGACATGGCGTAAGGATGCTGATGCTGAGAGCGAGGCAGCAACATTGACGTTGACGCGGGCAGAGCTCAGCTCTCCATGATGATGGCGTTGATTATGTGTGTGTGAAGCCAGCGCTGACGTCGACGCCGCAGCTGGCGTTGATTATGCGACGGAAGCGTCGCACAGTGGGGCCATTGCTGATTTTACTTTGCAAAAATCGTAACTTTTGAACCAAATGAGATAACTGAATAATTTAAATGGCATATAATAGATAACTCTTCAAGCTATGAAATAAATGCTTAAGAAAAGTGCCACGCCTCCAAGATACTTACTTAGGGGCTATCAAAGTTGAAAATTGTGAAATTTGTGAAAAAAATAAATTTTATGGCACCTAAAAATAAATATTTTTTAAAATTTTTGATATTTTTTGTTTTATTTTTAAGGATTTTATATTTAAAAATTACTTTCAAAAAATTTGAAAACAATTTTTTTTTTCAAAAAATTTTTTTTGTTTTCCGGTGTGAATTATTAGAATTTCATATGTTGACATAATTCCTATAACATCTATATGATATTGTAGTCCGATTTCAACCAATTTGACATATTATGAATCTGGGATAGTCTTATATATCCAGACCAAAATTGGTTCAAATCGGACAACTATATCATATAGCTGCCATAGGAACAATCGGTCGAACTATGGAATTATGCCGCGTGTTTTTATCGTGAGGTTGCATTAGTTTTTTTGATTTCAGGTAAAGCGGTGCAAGTTGGTGCAGATAAAACTATATACGTTATTTAGAGAAATGATATCTGAAGGGTTTTAAGTCTATTTGATCCCCAAGGATTTTCAATTTTTTTAGCTATGGGGTACCAAATTAAAAAAAAAATTCCAAATCAGGTGTTTTTTAGGGCAGCAGGAAGGAAAAAAAAGCATAATTAATTTTTTTGGGGTAAGAGTTTGAAAAATGTAATATAAGCATTCGATAGAGAATTTTTTAAAAATTAAGAATCCAAAAAGATTTTAGAATCAAGTAAAAACTGTGGATAGTACAACCTTTAAAGGTTGACCCATTTAAGCAAAATTCTTTAAAAAAAAACACTAGATTTGAACTTTTTTCCCAATTTGGCACCCGATAGCTAAAAAAATTGAAAATCCTTGGGGATCAAATAGACTTAAAACCCTTCAGATATCATTTCTCTAAATAACGTTTATAGTTTTATCTGCACCAACTTGCACCGCTTTACCTGAAATCAAAAAAACTAATGCAACCTCACGATAAAAACACGCAACATAATTCCATAGTTCGACCGATTGTTCCTATGGCAGCTATATGATATGGTTGTCCGATTTGAACCAATTTTGGTCTGGATATATAAGACTATCCCAGATTCATAATATGTCAAATTGGTTGAAATCGGACTACAATATCATATAGATGTTATATGAATTATGTCAACATATGAAATTCTGATAATTCACACCGGAAAACAAAAAAAATTTTTTTTGAAAAAAAAAATTGTTTTCAAATTTTTTGAAAGTAATTTTTAAATATAAAATCCTTAAAAATAAAACAAAAAATATCAAAAATTTTAAAAAATATTTATTTTTAGGTGCCATAAAATTAATTTTTTTTCTCAAATTTTACAAATTTCAACTTTGATAGCGCCTAAGTAAGTATCTTTGGGGCGTGGCACTTTTCTTAAACATTCATTTCATAGCTTGAAGAGTTATCTAATATATGCCATTTAAATTATTCAATTATCTCATTCCGTTCAAAAGTTATGATTTTTGCAAAGTAAAATGAGCAATGGCCCCACTGTGCGTCGTCGACTTATAATGGGCGCATTTTTAAATTAATGTCTCAACTTTTTCTCTGCCTCGACGATTTTTGGACTATTTACGTTAAATAATGATAATTTTCTTAATGTCGACGGGGGGACAACTACATGCAACTACACTCAGAGAAATAAGGACTGCTATTTTGTGCTAAATATCTGAAAAGCACTGTGTTATTATTAGATAATAAATTTCATTAAAATATGGCTATTTTTTAGCCTTTCTGAAAGTTAATAAGTTTTCTGAATATATATGACTTCTTTTTTATCTTTATCTTTATCTTTAATAGGCTAGGCAAAATATTTATATATCGGTTACGTTACGGCTAACGGTTTTTTGTATGATTTCGTTTCGAAATACCGCTATGAATTCGTTTTACAAAACAATTTTGAAAAATAAGTAACAGATGTGTAAATTTAAAAATTATCGTCTTTTTATGCTTAAATTAAATTAGGGCAGAAGTAAAAATTAAATTTAGTTTAAAAAAACGATTTTTACACCTAAACAGCCTAATAAAATTTCATGCTTGAACGAACCAAAATTAGCCGTTATGCATGAATCGGTTTCTAAACGATTATTTCATCTGGATAAATTTCGATTTCTGAGCAGTGTTGCCAACTCTTCGGGACATGAAAAAGCCAAAATAGCATTTGAAAAAAGCTGAAAATAGCTAAAAGCAATTTGTTGATAGCTTAAAAAAACCCTAGAGTAGTAAAACGATATTTTTATTGATTTAGTCCAGTGTTTTTGGAATATTTTAATGCAAAAAAACTCTTCAAACAATTCTAGGAGTGAATGCAAAAATAAATTCAATAATCTTTTCGCTTATATTTTTTTATGACTTTTTAAAATTCGCTAAAAATTACTATTTTAACCGTTTATTCCTCCTTTTTCTGTCTCATACAAAAAGTGGCTTTATTTATAAAAATTTTTCAATCTTTTTTAGAATTCTTTTAAGATTTTTTTTTGTTTGGGACCGAGGAAAAAAGTTAAAAAATACACTTTTACAAAAAAATTTAAAAATTTTCCATTGGTACGTATTCGAAATGGTATGTTTTCGAAAAGCTAAAATTATTTTTGAAGTAGCTAAAATTCCCGCTACCCGCTGTTTTACAATTCATCCCGCATTTGCCAGTTGCAACCCACTAAATCTGTCGGGAAAATAGCTAAATTGGCAACACTGTTTCTGAGTTTTAGTATAATACAAAACTTTTATTTCACTTAAGGTTTCAGTTGCGGTAACCAATTTCAATCGGTTAATACCGGTTAAGCTAACGGTTTTAATGCCTGCTTTTAACTAAAGTCATATTCTAAGTAAACTAACCAGAACAAAAACAGACATTAATTGATTGGGATGAATAATTTCAGACAATCTAAATTGATTACAAAATGTTTGCAGCTGTTATTATGATAAATTAATTTGTCATCAAACAAACAAACGAACAAACAAACAGAAAAAACGTTAAACGACTAAATCTGCATAAAAGCAACCCCCAGTCCCAGTCCCATTCCCAGTTGGGGATCAGAAAATCATGTATGTAAATGTACTTCATTTAGTTCGAACATGACAAACTAATCACAAATGTTATGATGATAAAGGTCTGAAGCTTGTCTGTGACCATTCTGATAACATCTGATAACATCACACTGGTTCCTGTTGTATGGGGAAGGCGGCCAAAAATACTTCTAGTAGAGGTAGAGGCTTAAAACTTAAGACAAAATTTTTATAAATTTACAGTAATATTATGTATAAAAATCAGCCGGATCAGACCACCATATCCTATAGCTGTCATATGAGCTATCGGTCTGAAATTAGGTGTTTGTATGAAAAACTTTTTTGATGTTTGACACATCTGAACCAAACTTACAGAAATTGCATATGGGATGGTCCCATACAGCCTGACTAAATTTGGTTAAATTCGGACCTTTATATCTTATAGCTGCCATAAGAACGATCAGTCGAAAATCGAGTTTTTGTTGAAAAACATTTTTGTTGTTTGAGATTTCTGAATCAAACTGACAGAACATGCATATGGGATGGTCCCATACATCCTGACCAAATTTGGTTGAAATCGGACAACTATATCATATCATTATGAACGATCAGTCGAAAATCAAGTCTTAGTATGAACAACTTTTTTGTTGTTTGAGATATCTCAACCAAACTGACACAAAATGCATATGAGATGGCCTTATGCATTCTGACCAAATTTGGTCGAAGTCAGACCACTATATCATTTAGCTGCCATAGAAAATACATGTGTTTTTTAAAGTTGAGGTTAGGTTACATTTTTGTATATAGCAAGAACCTGGGCGCCTATCGGCACTTGAAATTAACATCACATAATCTTCAAATGTTAATTTATAATATACAAAAAGATTTTTTGATTCCTGATTTTACCTTCATAACGAAAACTCTAACGAAACACAGCAAATACAAACACAAAACGTCTAAAATAACGTACTTAACACAATACCGACTTACACAAAACACAGCAAGAATTACATATAATTTTTGTTGTGTAAATATAGATAATACCTTTATTTATAAAATTAAACCCTTCCATTGCACAATAACTTTGTTTTAAATGGGTTTGGAATTTTTTTATTAACTGCTCTACTTGCAAGTTGCTCACGCTGCAATACCAAAATAATATTATGTAGTGTCTTTTGATGCTATTCTTGAAGAGGACAGCTAGAACAAAACAAAAACAAGAATACAGTTTAATAGCTAGACCAATTCTAAAACAGTGTTGACACATTTAAAGTCCAAATTTCAACTTGGTCTTTTTATTTTTGGCCTATGGGAGGAACCACTGTGCATTGAGCGCATGTAAATGGGTTTTATCTATCTATATAATACGCGACTTACGCTCTAATTGAATTCGATCAAATTGCTGACACTAAGTGCCAAAGTTGCCATAAGTGCTGACAAATCCTCTACCCAATATATTTTCTGGGGGGTGGGGAGTACTTTATCTATGGTCCCAACTTGGCACAGTGGGAAAAGCAACCAGATCATCTTTTAATTATTAAAAACTTCAAAAGTTGTATTTTTTAATTTAAAAAAAAAGTATAAATGTTACACTGTGATATTGAATTTTTATTTATTTTCTATTTTTATTTATAAAAACAGTATAATTTTAATGAAATTTGTAAAAGTATCAAAAACGTATTTAAAAACATAATAATATCAGTTTTTGAAACATGTTTTTTATGTAAATACAGTCGAACTTCCCTAACTCGAATTTTCTCGAACTCGAACAAAAATATTGGTCCGTACTTCTGTAAGTCGAATTTTTCGGAAAAATTCCCAATAAAGTTTGAATTGTTTTTCGTTTCTATTTTATGCTTTTGTTACCGGCTCGTTAGGATAAGCAATATTGATGTACATTAACATATAGAGATGTTATTCGATAGTATTTTGCATCAAAAATTACTTAAGCTTGTGAAATTGACAGCTTAAGAATATTTAACATGGCACCAGCACGTGTATTAAAATGTTTATCTCTTTAAGAAGTCTTTAAACTTATTTGTTAAAAAATTGAAAAGTGACCAAAAAAATTGAAGTGGCTGCAAAATATAGTGTCTCATCGAAAACAGTTTTCATTATAATATTAAAGAATGGAAAATTAATTATGTAATTTGAATCGGGAACTTCTGGATACAGCAAAAGAACGATAAAACCTATTTTTGAGAATACCGACAGGTCTTGAACAAACTGGAATTTTTTTTTTGTTGAAAATATCAAGAAAATTTTGCAATTTGAAATGTATTTTTGAATGAATGAAATTGTAGTTTCATTTAAAAAAGTAAAAAAAAAATTCCCTAACTCGAAGTCTCCCTAACTCGAACTTTTTTCTCGGATAATGGTGATTCGAGTTAGGGAAGTTCGACTGTAGTAGATTTTTATATTATGTATTTTTTTAATTACATTTTTTTTATTAATTTTTTTTGTTTTTCAGTTTAACAAACTGAGTTAATTTTAAATAAATTCGTGAAAATATCAAATACATATAAATGTTATACAAAAATTAATATAAACCTTCTTATAGTATTGAAAATTGCTAAAACTAAAAAAATAAATACGCGCTAATCTAGCTGTTTAGCCCACTGTGCTGGGGATCATCAGTTGCTGGCAAAGTCGAAAAGTGGTGGGAGGACAAAGTACAGTTAAGCAATAATCAATTGCTTAGCAATGGTTGTATTAATTTCAGTAGCAAAAATTGTCATGTTACTCGCGATGTTTCGCGTTGTCATTCATTGTCATTGTTGTTGTTGTTGTTGTTGTACTTTGGGCTTGCAACAAAAGTCGTTTGCTGTTGTTGGTTAAATGTCATGTTTGTATTTCATGCGATAAAAAATAGCGCAATTGTGCCAGCACAAAATATGTGTGTAATTATCGTTGTCACTAATTAAAGTGCTCGTCGTGTGTATGATTTTCTCATTCTATTCTTTTTCTGACTAAATGCTGCATCTTATCTTTGATAAGGGGGTTTTGTTTTCATTTCAAGCAGACAAACTGTCGTAAATCCAACATAGACCAAAATTAAGTATATAGTTCGCAATTATCAGATCAAAATACTATTATAAATTAAGTATTGCCATTACTCAGCTGTAAAAACTTAATTTTAATAATTTAAATTTATATTTGAAACGCGCGCTTTATGTCAAACTATCGATATGCTGGCACAAGACTGACATTAACTATCGATTATAATTCACGTTTTGCAACACTGAACAAGACTGAGCAACTGAGCAAGTGAGCAAAAAAGAGCAAGTTGGAAGGAACATGTTCACTTCACGGCTGCCACAATTGGCGTTTTTGCGCCAAAACTGGCTCTTTTTTTCTGTTGGCGCAATGGCATTTTATTTTTCGATTTGGCTCTTATTTTCATCAGTTCAGAATCAGTTATTTTGTATAGTTTTAGGTTGAAAAATAAATATGTATTTTTATTTAATAACATAATCACTAAATTAAGATGAAAATGTGAATATGTGTTATTGCTTAAAGTGTTTGTGAACGAATTATTTTTTATTTAATTAAATGCAAAAATCAAATGAATTTAAAAAAAAGTGTTGGCTCTTTTTTAGTCAATTTGGCTCACTTTTTGTCTGTTTTTGGCTCAATCTGATATTTTTAAGTGGACTATTTTCGGATAGATTTGTCAAATTTTTCGGATAGATAAGCAAATTTTGAAGAAATTATATAAAATATGGTACTGTTTTTTAGCATTCTGTTATTTTATTTCTACCTTCTTTCCATTCTAAATAAGAAATAAAATAAAAGTTTGCTAAAAAAAGCAGTACCATAATTTATATTATTTCTTTAAAATTTAACTATTTAAATCTAGCTATTTTTTAACGGACTAATTTTGGCAACGTTGGAGCCAAAAAGAACAAGTTGGAAGGAACATGTTCACTTGCTCACTTCGGTGAGCAACTCTTTTTCGTTCACTCACTCTCATGAGCAACCCAACACTAGAGCGCAGCACAAAAGCAAATAAAACAAAAACAAAACTAAAAAAACTGTGCAGTTTAGCAAAACACGTTAATCCTCTTATTATAATTGTTACAATTACATCGCGGCACTGCATAGCGAGCTACAAGTGTTGTGTGTATATTATAAAAAATAGTCTGCGGCTGCCGCAAGCGAAAATGCGTCACAATTGAAATTGTTTTTGCTTACGCTGCGCTATTTAAAAATATCAACAACAATGCAGAAACAACAACAACAACCATTATCAGTATTCCTTTGGACGATTTCATTATGCTGCATTATTGTTGTGGCAAAGGCGAATTCACTGAGGTAAGCAAATCTGAGGCAGGCGAATCTGAAACGACGATCGCGAAACGTCAAAGAAAATTCTGGTTTGTTTTGCAACAAAAACAACACAAGTAAGAGAGATTAAATTGCAAATGTTGGGAAAAACAGTTGTGACAACAGCAACAACAACAACAATGAGTGTAAACACTAATCGATATTTCGATAAACGCCCTTGTAAAGGCATCAAGTTCAAGGTTAATTATCCACCCCCGCCTCCCCTTCCACAATGCACACTCTCTCTGCAGTCGAGCGAAAGCGACTTTGAGAGACCCTGTATTTATTTTATTTCCTGTATAACTGGCGTGTTTATTATCCGATCGCGTTGAAATTTGCAGGGCATGTAGGTATTATAATAATTAAGCCATTGTAGTTTCCAGAAAATTCTTAGTAAATTATACATTTGCACAACTTGACCAAAATATGGAAAAGTAGTAGGAAGAATGCCTTTTCACAACTTAAATGTATTTCCTAGATTTCATTTTAAAATTACATGTTTCTTAGTTAAATTTTTCTAATTTATTTCAAGACTTGGCAAACTCTTTGTACATTTTAAGTACAGGGTCTGAAAACCACAACAAATGACACATTATTTTAATTTGTTAATAGTTTAATTTTGGCCCGCATTTTTATTTTATAAAATTTAGGTACAGGGTCTGCAAAACCACAACAAATGACACATTATTATTTAAAAATGTTTTTTCTTGTTTAATTATAAAATGACATGCTTACTAGTTTAATATTTCCAATTTTTGACTGAATTTAGCTTAAAAACATAGCAAACCCTTTGTACAATTTTTGTACAGGGTCTGCAAAGCCACGACAAATGACACATTATTATTTAAAAATGTATTTTCTTGTTTAATTATAAAATAACATGCTTACTGGTTTAATTTTTCCAATTTTTGACTGAATTTTTCTTAAAAACATAGCAAACCCTTTGTACAATTTATGTACAGGGTCCGCAAAGCCACAACAAATGACACATTATTTTATTTTGTTACTAGTTTAATTTTTGCCCGCATTTTTTTTTATAAAATTTAGGTACAGGGTCTGCAAAACCACAACAAATGACACATTATTATTTAAAAATGTATTTTCTTGTTTAATTATAAAATGACATGCTTACTAGTTTAATTTTTCAAATTTTTGACTGCATTTTTCTTAAAAACATAGCAAACCCTTTGTACAATTTTTGTACAGGGTCCGCAAAGCCACAACAAATGAAAGATGATATTCAATTACTCACACAAATGACACATTATTTAACTATTTTACTAGTTTAATTTTGGCCCGCATATTTTTTAAAAAAATTAAGGTACAGGGTCTGCAAAGCCACAACAAATGACACATTATTATTTAAAAATGTATTTTCTAGTTTAATTTTAAAATGACATGCTTACTAGTTTAATTTTTCCAATTTTTGACTGAATTTTTCTTAAAAACATAGCAAACCCTTTGCACAATTTATGTACAGGGTCTGCAAAGCCACAACAAATTACACATTATTATTGAAAAATTTATTTTCTTGTTCAATTATAAAATTACATGCTTACTAGTTTAATTTTTCCAATTTTTGACTGAATTTTGCTTAAAAACATAGCAAACCCCTTGTAAAATTTATGTACAGGGTCTGCAAAGCCACAACAAATGACACATTATTATTTAATAAATGTATTTTCTTGTTTAATTATAAAATTACATGCTTACTAGTTTAATTTTTCCAATTTTTGACTGAATTTTTCTTAAAAACATAGCAAACCCTTTGTACAATTTTTGTACAGGGTCTGCAAAGCCACAACAAATGACACATTATTATTTAAAAATGTATTTTCTTGTTTAATTATAAAATTACATGCTTACTAGTTTAATTTTTCCAATTTTTGACTGAATTTTTCTTAAAAACATAGCAAACCCTTTGTACAATTTTTGTACAGGGTCTGCAAAGCCACAACAAATGAAAGATGATATCCAATTACTTACACAAATGACACAATATTTAACTTTTTTACTAGTGTAATTTTTGCCCGCATTTTTGTTTATAAAATTTAGGTACAGGGTCTGGAAAACCACAACAAATGACACATTATTATTTAAAAATATATTTTCTTGTTTAATTATAAAATGACAAGCTTACAAGTTTAATTTTTCCAATTTTTTCTTAAAAACATAGCAAACCCTTTGTACAATTTTTGTACAGGGTCTGCAAAACCACAACAAATGACACATTATTATTTAATAAATGTATTTTCTTGTTTAATTATAAAATTACATGCTTACTAGTTTAATTTTTCCAATTTTTGACTGAATTTTTCTTAAAAACATAGCAAGCCCTTTGTACAATTTTTGTACAGGGTCTGCAAAGCCACAACAAATTAAAGATGATATTCAATGACTCACACAATTCTTTGTTTGCAGCTTTCGCGTGGAGGATGCGGGCATCGCCCTGGTGAATACCACGTGGGATGAGTCCAGCAGCTCCATGGAGCAGCCGCTGAAGCGACCAACGGCCGCAGATTTCAGCGAGGAAGACGACAGCGGCGAGGACGAGGAGTATAACTATGGAGTGGAGGGAGGGGATGGAGCAGCAGCCCACGACTGGGATGTGCTGATCTTCACGCAGCAGTGGCCCGTGACCACCTGCTACCACTGGAGGGAGCAGGATCCGTCGCACGAGTGCCTGTTGCCACAGAAAAAGGAATTCTGGACCATACACGGCATTTGGCCAACAAAACTCGAGCAATTCGGACCGAATTTCTGCAACAAATCGGCGGAATTCAATCCGGAACAGTTGCAGGCGATACTCGACAGAATGAACACGTATTGGCCGGACTTGGAGGGCGCCTCGTCGCAGGATTGGCTGTGGAAACACGAGTGGCTGAAACATGGCACATGCGCCGCTCTGCTCGAGGAACTGGACGATGAGCTGAAGTACTTTGGCCAGGGCTTAAAGTGGCGCGAACAATTCATCATGTCACGCATACTGGACGATGCTGGCATTCATCCCGATTCCAATAGCACCGTGATTGCTTTGAATAATGCCATTGTGCGTGGTCTGGGCAAGAATCCATCGATTCACTGTCTGTACGATGGCAAGCATGGCATTAGCTATTTATCCGAAATCCGAATTTGCTTCAACAAATCGCTGGAACTGATCGATTGCGATGGCGTCAAGCAATCCGATCTGGTGGCCATTAAATATCCGGGTGGCACGGTCAACACCAATTGTCACATTGGCAGTCCGGTGCATTATCCCAGCCTGGTGCCGCCTTTGCAGCGGAAAGAGGAGTGGAAATTTCCACTGGTCAACGTCTACAAGCTGCTGCAATTCCTCATGTGGTTCACTTTGTAAAAAAGCAGTTTAAAACAGGCTCAACTTTCTCTCTATCAATTTCTCTTAAGCCCCATTCAGACGAGCACTTTTTCACCGACACTTTTTGTCAAAAAACCGTCCGTGTCGCTCACCATCGCTCACCGATGGAATAGAACGTGTTCTATTTCCACCGGTGAGCGTCGATTTTTACCGACGCTTTGAAATTTTGTATGGTTACGCGACACGGACTGCTTTTTGACAAAAATGACAAAAAGATCCGGTGAAAAAGTGCTCGTCTGAATGGGGCTTTATTGCCTCTTTTCACTACATACAAATTTGTACATTTTTCTAGCTAGTTTCTTAGCTAATTATTTTTATTTAAATGGAGCAAATAGGTTTAGGAACTGAGAAAAATTTAGTGGAAGAATTTCAATTATAAACTCTGTCCACTACAGAAAATTCATTACTTTTTCACAGATTCTTAAAACGTTTTTTTACCTATTAAAACTTTGAATTTGTTTGGAATTTGTTAGCCAACAATTGTAAAATTGTGGTTTAAAAATGGTGTAAAAGCTTAGAAAATTATACATTTTCTCCGTTTTTAAACATTGTTTTTTTTATCGTTTTTAAATTTTAAATTTTTCCATTTTTAAACACTTTTTATCCGTTTCTCAACCCTTTTGTTTATCGTTTTTAAACTTTAAATGAGTAAAATTGAAAATTTTACATATTTCTCCGATTTTAAATACTTTTTTAACTTTAAATGAGTAAAAAAATAAATGTAAATTGGTTAATGCTGGAAAAATAGGGTAAAAAGCTGAGAAAAACTAAATTCTTTTATTGTGAAAAGAGGCTACTACTCCGTTTATACGAAGACCATTTTACGAAAAACTTATTTAAATATTAAAAAAAAAAGCAATTATTTTTAAATTTACATTTAGTTTGTACTTGCAATTTGTCTTACATCTTACATCTTTTATATCGTAACTGCAAACTCACATACTCATGAAAAACTTCGTATAAACGTAGTATCTATTCGTTCTTGTATTTAAGATTTAAGATTATCAGCATTCGTTATGAATTCTAAAACACTTGTAACACCCTGAAATCGCTGGTTGTCTCTCAGTTCTCGAGGCTACGTTGTATTCAACTAGAAATTGTGATCCGATCCAACACCATATCACGACAAGCAATATTCACTGCGGCATAAACGTTGTGGCAATTATTGCATATATTTTAATCTAACATTAGAACAAATTTTTATTTTTAATTTTTGTATGATTATGACGAATTCTTGAATTGTTTAAATAAAAAGACACAAACACACACACACAGAATTAAACAAGATTACAGTTGGCCAAACAATTGTTTTGACAATGATAAACCAAAGAAAGGTTTTATTAGACCCCGTACTTTAAAAAGTAAAGGGGTCTATTAACTTTGTCACAAAAAAATGTGCGTAACAGGCAGAAGGAGGCGTGGCAGACCCATAAAGTATATATGATAACTTAATCAGCATCAACAGCCGAGTCGATATAGCCATGTCCGTCTGTCCGTCCGTCCGTCTGTAAGAGCGCCTAGATCTCAAGACTATAAGAGCTAGAGACTCCAAACTTGGTATGTAGGTTCGTCTATATTGCAAGCAGATCGAGTTTGTTTTAGATTTTGGATCCGACCACTATATCATATAGCTCCCATAGGAACGATCAGTTGAAAATCAAGTCTTAGCATGGAAAACTTTTTTGCTGTTTGAGATATTTCAACCAAACTGACAGAATATACATAAAAGGTGGTCCCATACATACTGAACAAATTTGATTGAAATCGGATTACTATATCATATAGCTGTCATAGGAACGATAAGTCCAAATTAAGTCTTAGTATGAAAATCTTTTTGTTGTTGGAGATATCTTTATAATAAGTACGGGGTCTCCGACAGTCGAGTACCGCTCGACTGTAGCACCGCCGACTAGTTTTTCAATCAAAACATTAACTTGATAGACTGCATTTTGTAGTTTGGTAATAGTTTGAATTTAATAATAATTTAAGGCTGCATTTGTTGAAGCTGTGAATGTAACAACTATGGCTAAGGATATTATATATATATAGATATATGTATATAGATCATAATAGGTTTGGTATTCAATTATTGCTGCTGGGTTGAGTTGCCGTTGTAGGTGGCCTTGTCGTCCTCGTCCTTTGTGGTGTCCGCCAATCGACGGATGTTCGATTCGCCGTAACGTCTGTAGACTCCGCCGGAACGTTGCTGTGCCGCCTGCTGTGCGATTGCGCCCTCTGTGAAGATCATCGGCGGTGGCTGATAATGCGGATCTACGCCCGCTGCTCCGCCGCTTTGTGTGGATGTCGCATCGTCGGACGTGGAGTCGGGCACGTTGGCGGTTTCTCTTGTAGCGTGCATCGATCCCTGGAACAAGCCCAAGTTGCGTCTGGCAGAACTAAGGGGGAGAAATAGAATGCAGTTCATTAATACAGGCAGATTTTGTAGGTTCTTTAACTTTTCTGATCAAACTTCTATCTAAAAAAAGCCTTATAAAATACCTTTCCAGCGATATACAGAACTGATCTGTAGCTTGTGTGGTTTGTAAACTGTGGGTATATCAATTTTAGCGGGTTTTTAGCTATTTCCCGCTAAACTAGAGGTAAATTTATCTGTTGAACCAGCTGTCGGATTTGAATGAATGAGGTATCATTCGAAGCGCATTTTTAATAAGAATAGAAATTTAAAAAGGCTCTAACGGTCCATCTGCTGCAATCATTTCAATTTTGTGATTGTCCTTTTGATCCAAATTTCTTTTTTTAAACACAACAATTCCTGTTTTTTTCTGGCTAAGTAAAGAGCAGCGGTGGGCACGAAATCTGAATTTGGGAGCACTACAAAACAACGTCAACAATAACAACCCTAGCGCCCGCTGCTCCCGAAGCCACTGCGTGCCCACCGCTGGTATAGAGTATTTCGCAGTCGAGTTCGCTCCCAATATATAATTATTGTGTTTCAATTTAAAATTATTTCATAATTAATTCGAATTAATAATTGTAATAATCAGGGATTAAAACCGAAACGAATATCGGTTTCAGTTACGGTTATGTTCGCATTTAGGTTTTCGGTTATCGGTTACGCAAAGTCTTTGAATAAAGGTTTCGTAACGGTGAACCGGTTTTTGTATGTTTCGGTTTTGAAATACCGGTAAGGTTTCGGTTCACAAAAAACAATTTTTTTGCAAAAATATTATATTAATAATATAATGATAATAATTAAAAAGGCATTGCTTTTTTAATGTTTCATTCATACATTTCTTTCACATATAAATGAAAATTAAAAATAAAATACAAAACTAATAACAAAATATCAGGGATCGCAAACAAGACTTATGAGTCGGAAAAAAGAGAAACAGGTCAAAACTGTTTGTTTTAAATTATTTTTAGCTTGTTTTTTAAAAATGTATTCAAAAGTTACACCATGCCTCTTATTTGCAATTTTTAAAATACATAACAATTATAAATCATTTTTTTTTTCAATTTTTACTATAAAAATTGAAGAAAAGTTTTATTTTGAATGTATAATAAAAACCCGAAATTAACACTTATAAATGAAACGGTTACTAAACGGTTATTGCGGTTTACAGAGTTTCGGTTTAAAGGTTTCGGACAAATGAAAATATATTTTTTCGGTTACGGTTTCTGTTACGGTTTTAAATTTCAATCGGTTTTTACCGGTTAAAGGTTACGGTTTCGGTTAAGGTTTTAATCCCTGGTAATAATATTCCCAATTTATAATTTTTTCGATTTTTGTCGAATGATTTGAGTTGAGTTTATGTTGAAAACTTACGCATCTTGAGCTGCAGCCACTGCCACCGGCTGATGGTCGGCAATGGTGCGGCCTGGCGGCGACTTGACCAAGCCCACATTGGACACCATTTCGCATGAATCGTTGTCGGACACGTTGCAGTCCCATTTTGTTCAGGTAATCAAAGGCCATGGTAGCGGGCGTGAGAATGGCCCAGAGCACACTGGACAATATGTTGAACAGATTATTGCGGGTGCGAACGACGCTATTGATGTGTTCCCGCTTGAGCACCAGGAGCACAGCATTGGGCACCAGTTGCAAATCGACGAGCGATTGCAGTTCATCCTCGGTCTTGAACTCGCGTCGTGGATAGCTGGTAGCCAGTGTGAAGTCGCGTATGTCGCTGCCAGCGAGCAGCTCGTTCGTCACATACACGCGCACAGTGGTTAAGGGCTCCGCGACGGCAAAGGCCTTGGTGCGTGTGATTCCCCCCGGCAAGCGGATCTGCAGACGCGTCTCATCCGCTGCTCCCGCTGACGAGCTGATCGAGGCATCCGCCGAGATCGCTGATGCTGTTGCATTCGTGGATAACTTGTTGCTCTGCACCTCCGTCCGATTCGCCTGCTCCGCCCGATCTGCGGCTATTTGGGCCAGAATTCGATCTCGGGTTTCCTGCTCCTGTTGTCGGTCACGGCGTATGCGATCCTTCAAAAATAACATTATAATTAATTTTGGTTTTTATTAAAATTCGAATTTGAATCTGTATTTGAAAGCTATCAATGTAATGAGTAGACTTTAAATTTTATTTAAAGCCTAATTTTGTTTCTTTTAAATTTTTATAACTACACGATAGAATTGTCTCATCTGTGTTCTGTAAAAATTGCAGCTTTCTAGGTTTAACCGTTTGGTCTACACGCTGATACTTCATACAATCAGTTTGTATACCCGTGACTTTAAATAAGAAAATAATAGCTTATTATATATATTTGGAAAGGTCGTTTAAATTCCGATTGAATGACACAAAACTTTCATAACCCATTAAGTACCCTTAGAAAATTTCAAACTTACGTAAAAGTCACTTTTCAAAACTTTTTTCAAAAATATTTTTGCTAGTATTTTTGATAATATTTCGAAAATCTAAAATTACAATTTTTTCCCATTTTTCCTCATTTTCATGCAAAATGCCTTTTTTGCAGTTTTCAAAAAACTATAAAAAATACTAGCAAAAATATTTTTGAAAATTTTCTTTTGCAGTTACTCTTAGAATTGTTCCAAGAATTTTTTTGCATCAAAATATTTTTTGTAAAAAGTCGAAGAAAAAAGTTGAAAAAGTAGACTTTTGCAAAAATTTTAAATATTCCATGGGTACTCAATGGGTTAAGGAAATTTTTGCATCATTCGAACGAAAATTAAATGACCTATCCAATATATATATAACAAGCTATTACTATCTTATTTAAAGTCAAAATATTACATTTTAAGGGAGTGCAAAGAATTAGTTGACAAACTGTATTCTTTAAAATTTATGTAACAGGAAGAAGGAAGCATCTCCGACCCTATAAAGAATATATATTGTGCAGGCACAGTTTTGGAACATTGCGTATGTTGTCTATTATTTTAAGCTATCATCCTACTTAATCTCAATACAGATGGACAAACAGAACGGTAGTTATGGCTGATTTAAGATTTTAAGCAAAAGTAACTGCCTAAAAGTATGCAATACAAAATTTATTTTGTATATTTCAATAAGTAATGGGTATCCTATAGTCGGGAGCTCAACTATAGCCTTTCACACATATTATTTATCTGTTCAATCAACTCTATTCCTAAAATGGAAAATATTCTTGTATTTGAGTTGTAAAATAGTTTTCGACTCACCTGCATTTTTTTGAGCTCCTGCTCCCTGGTCTGGGCCTGTTGCACCTGCGCCTCGCGTCCCTCGCGACGTCGTCGCAGTTCGTTCTCCTTGTCCCGACGCTTTTCCTCCTCCAGACGCTCCAGTTTCCTCTGCTCCACGAGCTGTTGTATTGTTGTCTCCACATCTGGCGTGGATTGTGTTGGAGCTGGAGCTGGAGCGGAAGCTGTCGGCACCAGAGGCACACCGAGTGGCATCAGTGAGGCGGCAACAGCATTGGGTAGCATTGATGAGGGATGCACAGCTGGCTGGGCTTGTGATGAGGCAGCCGAGGGCGATGATACATCCATGCCCTCGGGCGTATCGATGGCAACATGTGCATCTTCACTCGAGTCCAGATCGGGCGTCTCCATGGCCTCGGGAGCAGCTGCCTCCTCCGATGACTGTTCCTCTCCGATGGATGCTGAATCTGTGCCCGATTCGGTGCTCACTTCCTCCGTTTTCTTTTCCTCGGCACCCGCAATGCTGCGGCCAGTTTCCGTTTCGATTCCTTCAATTCCTGCTGCTTTGCTGGTTGATTGCTCGTTGACTGCATCCACATTTACATTCGTTGGGTGTTCCTGTTCCTGTGGCTTTCCGGCCAATTTCAGCACCTTATCGATTTTGGCCACCAGCTGATCGACGCTCTCAATGATGCCCGTGGTCACGTCCAATGGCGTTCCCGAATTGCCAATGAAAAATATCGATGGCACTGG
>JBAMBJ010001939.1:0-50294 GCA_037043495.1 Drosophila recens
TAGTACAAACGTTTTGCACGCAGGGAATTTAAGTAAAATAATGCCAAATCATTTAGAAAATAAGAACGCACGGCAGACGATGTGAACTCGACGAACGTTTTATTAAGAAGGAAGATGATTGCTGAGGTTTACAATGAAGTAAATTCATTCTATATGTACAAGTGTCATATATGTGTCAAATGTAATTAGAGTTGCCAAGTGTAATAATAATCGAACTTGCAAACTTTAACACTTCTTCTCAAGTTCAATTGTTATAATGTTATACAATATTTTTCAAACATATAATCCAAGCAACTTTACAAACTTATTATGTTTTTCTTTTTGTAGATTTTTGGTGAATATGTCGGAAACGTTTTCATTTGTAGGAACATAAGAAAGACATACAATTTTCTTTGTTAAGACCTGCCGTATGTAATGATACTTTATATCGATGTGCTTCGTCCTCTTATGGTGCACCGGGTTGGTTGCAATCTGCTGTGCACTTAGATTATCCCCATGGATCTGGACGGGCTCAGCTGGCGAATGAAAACCAATTTCCTCCAAAAGTCGACGCAAATATACTGCCTCTTTTGCAGCCGTTGATAAAGCGACGTATTCAGCCTCTGTGCTGCTTTGTGCTACCACTCCTTGCTTCTTGGACTCCCAGGAAAATGTGGAACCTCCAAGATAAAAACCGTAGCCACTGTACGATTTTCTGTCTAGGCTGTCATTTGCCCAGTCTGCATCGACGAACGCATGCAGTTGTTGACCAACTTTGCGATAGTGTAGCCTCAAGTCGATCGTTTTAGCCAGATACCGCAAAATGTGTTTCGCAGCAGACATATGCTCCTGATGCGGATCTGTATTTCGCTGAGCTAACTTACTCACCGAGTGCGATATATCGGGCCTTGTCGAAATGGCCAGATATGTGAGTGATCCAATTAACGATTGGTACTCAGTGACGTCTGGTTTGTTGCAATTGTCTTCGCTGCAACCAATACGAAATCCTGCGTCCAATGGTGTTGATACCGGACGACATGTACTCATGCTATATTTCTCAAGCAGATTCTTTATGAATTGCTTTTGACCAATAGATATATCACCTACATCTCCTTTGCGCTGTATTTCCATACCCAGAAAGTAATGTAACTGACCGTTATCGTGAATATTAAAAGATTCCTTTAACTTCTTCTTAATGTGGACCAAATCGGACTTTTTTGAGCAGGCTATTATTAAATCGTCCACATAAACGGCTATCAAATTATATGAATCCTTTTCAATATTTTTGTATAAGCATGGCTCACTCTGAGTAGCTCGGAACCCAAGTCTTTGTAAAGCATTGTCAAGCGTACTGTTCCAAACCCTTCCCGACTGCTTTAGACCATATAAAGCTTTGTTCAACTTCAGAACACGATTGGGATACTTCTTGCTTTTAAAAGGTTCAGGCTGCTTCATGTAAACAGTTTCGTTAAGCTCGCCGTTCAAATACGCATTTGAAACGTCCATCTGATGTAGGTATAGCTCCTTCTCTGCAGCTACAGCTAACAACAGCCTTATGTTTTCATACCTTATGACTGGTGAAAATGTCTCAGTGAAGTCTATCCCATACTGCTGGCTGCATCCTTTAGCGACAAGCCTCGACTTGAAGCGTTCAATGCTTCCCTTTTCGTCCCTCTTGATACGATATACCCACATGCAACCAATGGCTTTTGCATCAGGCGGAAGGTCAACCAGCGACCACGTATTGTTTGCAATGAGAGCGTCGTACTCACACTTCATGGACTTCTCCCACTCAAGCGCATGCTTGCTACACATTGCCTGCTTAAGTGTGTTTGGCGTTTCCATGTCGTAATATGCGACCATATTGTGAAGTTCGTTGTACTGCTTCTTAGGCCTTCCTGGTCGTCCGGTTCGAACCAGCCTGGGCCTGCCTGGACCGCGACGAACATTTTGAACATCTTGCTCTTCATGCTGACTGCTTGACGAATCTGAATCGTAAAAGCTCCGGTAATTCTCCGCCTCGGTTTCTGATTCGCTTGCTGCTTCTTCATCATAGTGGATGTCATCTTGCGCTGCCTGCTCATTAATGTCATGTTGCTCTGCTTGCTCAGCGCTGACCTCCTGGTTTGGCTCTGGGTCGACCACTTCTTCTGACCCTTGCGGTGCGATTGCCTCTTTGCTGACAATAAAAGAAAAAATATCAGAAACAGGTGAAGATTGACCTGCGACTTTTTCTGCTTCTTCTTCAACGAATCTGACATCACGCCGTTCTACCACTTGCTTGGTCTCGTTATCAAAAAGCCGGTATGCTTTTGCTGTTAAGGAATACCCAACGAACGTATACTTCTTTCCCTTGGCCTTGAACTTTTTGTGCTGCATCTTATCCAGTGCATATACAGGACACCCAAAGATACGTAAATGCTTAACGGATGGCTTACGACCGCTCCAGACTTCATAAGGAGTAACGCCATCCAGTGCTTTTGAAGGAGATCTGTTGCGTAAATACGTTGCAGTTGCAACAGCCTCGGCCCATAGCGATTCCTGCACGTTTGCATGGATCATCATTGCGCGCGCCATTTCCACGAGCGTACGATTCGCTCTCTCGGCCACTCCGTTTTGTTGTGGCGTATAGGGTACCGTTAATTGTCTTTTTATGCCACAATTTTTCAATAACTCATCGAATCTACCGTTCACGTATTCTCTTCCGTTATCACTCCGTATTGCTTTTATTTTTCTTTGCAATTGACACTCAACTAGACTTTTAAATGTCACAAATTTATCGAATGCTTCGTCTTTAGATTTCATAAAGTATACGAAAATTCTTTTCGACCGGTCATCTATGAACGTTATGAAGTATTTTGCACCACCAACTGACGACACATTAATCGGACCGCATACATCCGTATGTATTAAATCTAAGCAATGCGACGCACCTTTTGTGCTCGACTCGAATGGCAATGTACATATTTTCGATAAATTACACGTATTGCAATTTATTTTCGACGGAAAGTTCTTAATGTTCACACCGTGTACGCGTTCACTATTTATTAACTCGCTTAAGTTTCGAAAATTTAAATGGCCGTACCGATTGTGCCACACGACTGCTTTTTCTTGCATAGCAAACAGCTTATGTTTGTTAATGTCGTCGAACAAAAACAAATTTTCCTTTAGTTCGGCTTTTAACAACACTGATCCATTTTTGGATGTCACTGCAGCGTACGTGTCTTTGAAAAATACCGTATGCCCGAATTTTAACGCTTTGTTAACCGAATAAAAGTTTATGTGCAGGGATGGCACATACAAAACGTCACACAACATGATTTCACAAAATTTGGTTTTAATTTTCACTTTGCCTTTGCCAACCGACTCAATGTACTTATCAGCCGCTAACATGATTTGTTCTTTTTTCTCCTCGTACGATATGAACAAATCTTTTTCAAAACACATATGCGTAGTGGCACCACTGTCTAAGCACCAACTTCCGTTTCTAGAACGTTCATTTTGCACCGCTGAGTAAGCAGCATATGAACATGCCTGTTTTTCATTTCGGTCTTCACTTCGGTCTTCATGACGTTTAACTTTGCACTGCGAAGCCTTATGTCCACGTTTCTTGCAATTAAAACAAAAACCAGTAAAATTTGAATTTTTCTTTTTATACTGTTGGCTTTTCTCAGCTTTTGTGCCTGCATACAACACTTTTTGATCGCTGCTGATTCCACAATTTTCCGAAAGTCTATCAGCTTCTGCTAATAACTTCGCTTTCAGCACATCAAACGACGGCAACGAATCTCTTGTTTCAATGGCTACCACGAAATGTTCGTATTCCGAGTTTAAACTTGACAGTAAAATAATCACTTTTAGCTCGTCTTGCAAATCTATGCTCACTTCAGTTAATTTGTCCACAACTTCAACAAATGCATTTATATACTGCGCCATGTTACCACTATTGTCCAATTTCATATTTAACAACTTTTTATAAAGAGACACTTTATGAATCGGTCCTGCTGGCACATGCACTTCACGTAACTTGTCCCATGCTTCTTTGGATGAGTTTGCATTTTTGACATAACTCAATTGCGAAATGTTCACATTTAACACAATTAACGCGAGAGCCTTTTGGTCTGCCAAAACCGTTTTTGGAGCCTCTTCGTTGACCACCAACTGGCCACACACAACACTCCATAATTCTTGGTGTATCAAGACACTTTTCATTTGAATGCACCACACATCATAGTTTTGCTCACTTAACCTTTCTATTTGAAAATGGCTCATTTTGCTTTTTTTATTTTACTTTACGGGTTCTGGGCCCATAACCTAATGTTAGTACAAACGTTTTGCACGCAGGGAATTTAAGTAAAATAATGCCAAATCATTTAGAAAATAAGAACGCACGGCAGACGATGTGAACTCGACGAACGTTTTATTAAGAAGGAAGATGATTGCTGAGGTTTACAATGAAGTAAATTCATTCTATATGTACAAGTGTCATATATGTGTCAAATGTAATTAGAGTTGCCAAGTGTAATAATAATCGAACTTGCAAACTTTAACAATTACGAATAAAAAACATGCCATATGAAGTTCAAAATTTCCATTGCCAGCAGTTTCTATTTTTCGCACCAAGACCAATTTGAGTCGCTTTTAAATAAAATAAACATTGTTTGAGCGATTTGATTAATTTGTAAAATTTATAGAATTATGTTCAAACCGTTTAAAAATTCAATAAAAATGTATATAAAAACAAATAAACATATTTATTAATTTTGCTGCAAATCTAATTGAATTTGTGGAGAAAGATAAGAGATTCAAATTTAAATACATGTTTAAATTTTTTTAATATTAATTTTTTCTTTATGTTTTTAAATTTTCATGATTTATTAATGTCTTATGAAGTACAACATTTCTACTGCCAGCAGTTTTTATTTTTTTTATTATAAAAAAAATAGTTAGTTTTGACTGGAAACAAGCCAATGTGACAACACTGTCGCTGCAAATTGTCACCATATGCGTCAACACGCAATAATTCACCAGAAAAAGTAATCCAAACAATTGACCAAAAAGGACGACGAGGCAAAGCACTGACATCTAATGGAGGGGGTGTGTCTGTCTGTCTGTCTGCCATTCTGACTGCTCTTAACTGCCTGCAGCAAGTGCGACCAACAGCCCAATCCACTCTCTCTCTCTCTCTCCTCTCCCCTCTCTCTCTCTGCCTGGCCAGGGAATGCGTCTCTAACTCAGTGCTCGATGGGTGTTTTTGGTGCTAATTGAATTCATTGCCGTTGATCAAGTGCTGCCAAACAACAAATCATCCCCAGAGGCTAATGATACGGACGAACGAGCTAACTGACTGACTGACTGACTGACTGACTGCAGTGCCAGGGCTGGGTATGGACCAGGGAGGAGGACCAGGAACGGACTCAGGCATGGAGGGTACAATGAAAGTGAGGGGAGGAAAGGCAGCTAATGGCAGGTTCAATTCTCTCGATGCGTTAAATGAAATTAGAAAACCTTATGTTGAGTTAATTAGCAAATTTAAGGACATTGCGGATAGCCAAGGACTCTTTGCAGAAGGGGCGAGTAACAGGAATGGGAAATAGAAGAAAGAAAGAGAAGAGAATAAATGCTTAAGCATTAGTTTTCACTATTCATATTAAATTTTTAATTTATATACAGGAAATAATATTGTTATTTTTTAAATATTTAATTTTAATAATAAAAATTGAAAAATAACTTTTTTTTTAGATCTTTGCTCTTTGTTTGATTGCCCAATAAATATTAAAGCCAAACATTATTTATTAATTTATGTGTTTTAGCTTTAATCACAAAAATAAATAAAAACCTATTATTTTATTTTATTTTTATTAATTTCCTATTTTATATTTTAAATACACAAAATTTTATTGCACTGAACATTTTTTTGGTAATGTTCATGATTGTTTATTATGAAAATTGTTAAAAAAACTTTCATTTTAATCTTAGCTTTTTAGTTGAGTCCCCGAAAAATATTACAAATAAGAATTATTTATTAATTTATGTGCCTAATTTTTTGTTACAAAAATTGAAGAATAACTTTTTTTTAACCTCTTCTCTTTGTTTGAATTTCCAATAAATATTTAAACTAGAAATAATATATACAAATTTTTTTCAAATTTTAATATTTATTCATTTCAAGTCAAATAAGAACTATTTATTAAAATTAATGAATAATTTTTTTTAAGCCTCTACTCTTTGTTTAAATTTCCATTAAATATAAAAACGAATTTAATTTTCTTAATTTTTAATATTTATTTATTTCAATTCTGAAATCCCAAAAATTAATAATAGTTTATGTGCTTTAGTTTTAATAAAAAGTGTGTTTTTTGTTTGATTCTTCGAAAAATATTAAAGCTTAAATTATTTGTTATTTTTTTATTAATAAGCTCATCATAATATCTATTTAAAAGTTTAAATTTTGTATTTTAGAATTCTTAAAAACTTCTATTCCCAAAAATAATCCCGAACATTTTAATTTCCTGTAAAACTTCTGAATAATTTTTAAGCTAACATTCTTGCTCGTAGTTTGTGCAAATTTTCAATTAATTCAGCTTACTTACTTACTGCCAACGCATTTGGCCAATTAGTCCACCTTAGAGCCATTCAAGTGCTCCAAATTTGGCAATAAGTTGAAACCCTTTTGGGCCACGTTAATTGCGACAATTAAACTACAAATGTTTAGCCACAAAAGTCGAGGCCTATGCTAATTAAGCCATGTGTTGTGTTGTCTCTACCTTTTTGGAAATGTGCTCTAAACTCTAAGCAAACAAGCGAATAACGAACAACGAATAACGAACAACAACGACAACAACATGGATAACAACAAACAGAAACAAAAATATTAAATTGTAATCCGCTTAAATGAGTAAAAGGCATTAGAACGTTTTGCATTTGCATAATTGTTGAAAATGCGCGAGCGCAGAAATTTCCAGCCCAGGGGAGAACGGTTAAAGCTAGAAGAATGAGTAGAAAAGTGAGGAACACAAAATCCAATCAAAAGTGAGGCTCAACCCTCAAGAGTCCATGACGACGAGGCACGTGAGGACAATATTTAAAAATGTTTAGCATAATTAATGCGAACCTCGGGTACGCTTGAATATGGATTTGAATTCGGGTCTCTGTTTTTCAGACAAGTGCACGAAAGTTAACAAAATAAAAGTAAGGAATTTAGCGTGCCTAATCAACCCCTAAAACGGCGTTAATTGGCGAGGTGCTACGGCAATGCCGCAGGGTCGCATTATTCACACATACGCTCAACTGAACCCTCTGCCCAATTCCCATTCCCCATCCTCTTACTATTCTCAATCCCTAGGGTTCTGCATCCAGAACCGCAGCGTGTGCGTCAAATTGAATTTATTTTATTGCCACTAATTGGCTGAAATACCTGAGGGCGCTTCGGTTTTTTGGGTCGGAAAGTGTTTCATTTGGCGTGGGTGCCACGAAAAGGTTTCTTGTTTGTTTTCTTCCTCAAAAGATGGGCTGAAAGTTTGAATAGTTTTCCTTTTGTTAACATAAATGCAGTTAGGCAAAAAAACAAGGGGAAAAACATTGAAATAAGAGTTAAACATTTACCTATAAAAAGCTAAGATTTGTTTAGCCATAATATTATCTTAAAATATTATTTTAAAGTATTATCTTGAAATTGTAATATCTAGATTTCTTCAGCTAGTTTATTTAATAATATTTAAATCCCTAGCTATAAAATTATTAAAAGAATATGTATTAATTTTAAAAGTTCAGATATTTTCAGCTAATAGTATATTATCTTATGATATTAAATACAAAATTTATTCATCTAAAAACCTTAGATTTTTTCAGTTGATTTATTGAATTTTTTAGGAAACATCCTCAAAGAAACATTTCAGATTTCCTATTATAATATTTAATTTAATTTAATTTCCTTTATCATTATTTATTTACATTTGTTTTGTTTCTTAATTTTATTTTAGTTGTTGTATAAATAAATAAATTAATTAATTACTAAATAAATAAATAAAAAAATAAATAAATTAATTAATTATTACATAAATAAATAAATGAATAAATAAATGCATAAATAAATATATAAATAATCTGCTTTCCCATTCCAAAAATTAATAATTTAAACAAAATTCAAATCCTTACTGCGTTGTTGTATAAATAAATAAATAAACTAATTAATAAATAAAAAAATAACGAAATAAATAAATAAATAAATTAATTATTATATTTAATTTAATTTAATTTCCTTTATCCTTATTTATTTACAATTATATTGTTTCTTAATTTTATTTAAGTTGTTGCATAAATAAATAAATAAATAAATTACTAATTAAATAAATAAAGAAATAAATAAATAAAAAAAATTAATTAATTAATTATTACATAAATAAATAAATAAATAAATTCATAAATAAATAAATAATTAATCTGTTTTTCCATTCCAAAAATAAAAAATTTAAGTTTCTACTTCATATCCTTACTTAAGACTTCTTTGACAAGATGAAATCTACTTACAGAAAACTCGTATCCCTCATATTATAATACCGTATTTTATATTAAAAAAATATTGTGTATATTTTAAAAAATCCCAAATCTTAGAAAATCTTTAAAAAAAAACATGCACAAATCTCAAGTCTCAACTACACACATTACATAAACAGAAAAAACAGAAATGAGCTTCAGTTTTTTGCACACACACACACACATACAGATGATATGATAATGGCTATAAAAGATGATAATGTGCTGAATCCTTTGGCCAGATTCGCAAAATCAGCCCCCAATAAATAGCAGACAGACTCAGGCCCTGACCTAAAATACTTAAAAAAAAAAAAATAGAAAACCAAAGTTAAAAAGCAAAGGAAATGTGGAAACAAACTCGCAAGATGAAGAAAAATAGCAACAAACTACAACAACAACAACAACAACAAGAAGTTGAAGTAAAAGCTATTAACATATTAAAGCAATAAAATAAATGGCATATAAAATGTTACAGACAAAAAGGGCCAACCTCCGGTTGCCACCCTCCACTCCCCATCTCTTCTCTCCTCTCCACTCCCCTCCAGTCCACCCCCATATCTACTATTGGCACCACACCCAAATGTTTAGCGGCAAGTGGCATTTACCCTCGACTCTCGACTCTCGACTTGCCGCACTTGCCACACTGTGGCACTATGGCTCGATTTTCTGTAACAGCTAGCAAAAAATTGTATATTTTTTCCAGCTAAAGCTTAGTACGCAAGCTAACTAGATTTTACGGGGCGTAAAGTGCTCAATATTTAGCTGTCGACCCAGTGTTGCCAATGCAACTCGGAAAAATAAAAGAAAGATGAGTGGTAACTCTATGCGTCAACAGCGGTTTATTTTAAATATGAACATGCAGAACTGATTTGCTTAAAAAGAGGAGAGAACGAACAATGAAAAATGTATATAAATGTTAATAGAGGAGAAATATGCGATGGCACGCAAGCCATCACTTTTTACGTGGGTCCTTCCTCTAAATTAATGAAAAAATACAAAATTATCTAATTTATGTCTATAAAAACAATTTAAGATATCATTCTTAGTTATAATATACCGATATTCTCATCGTTATTGACCAAATTCAAATAGTCTTCATAGTTTTCACTTGTATACCCAGCGAAACTCTAAACAGTTCGATGTTTCGCTGGGCCAGTCAACTGTCACAAACAGTGCTGCCCATTCTGTTACTTTACTTAACAGCTCTGTTATTTTAGTGAGTCTGCGGACACCCGAGCGTAGCTAAATGTCAAGTTCTTCTTCTTGATTTTACGCCAACGTTTTTTTTATATGGCGTTTGGGCTTACGCCAGGCCTTTTTTTGAGTTTGCGTACTATGCTTAAGAATTGGTTAAAGTTATTTATTAAAAGGATTTTATATACTTATTAAATAAATTCGCTTATAGCGTTATAAGATCCTTAAAGTTAAAAAAAATAAAAAAAAAACTGAAAATAAGCGGAACAAACGGAAAAAAGCCTTAAAAAAAAGCTGACAAAAGAAATTGATTTTTAATTATAATAACTGACTTATTTTCGAAATTAATTGAATGCAACAAAGTTAACACAGAAAAGAATTGTTTTTTCAGGTTTAACTTTTATAAACGATTCTTTGAATACTTCAAATGTGATTCAGAAAAAATAAAAAATGTTTAAAATTAGGTAAAATAAGCTTTTTTTAAGACATAATTTTTTTATAATTTTACACAAAATGAAAAAAAAAAATATTTTAAAATTTTAAATTTTTAAACACCTATTTTAATTTTATTTTAAATTTTGGAAAAATACAGTGATGGATAATATAATAGAAACAACAGTCATTGTGACATTCGAATATGATAGAAAACAGCGCATGAATATAGAACTTCGTTAAATAGAAATTATCTAGGGTGCCACAGAAATCGCTTTCGCTTGAATTTCACTTAAATTTCATACAAATTTAAGTGAACTCAAGCGAAAGCGGTTTCTGTAACACCCCCGTATGTAAAAAATAATGAAACTAAAAATAAAATATTTGTTCCGAATACATTTAAGAAACACAGTCGAATTTGCGACTATAGGATACCCGTTACTTATTGAAATTAATATAAATTGCATACTTTTCGGCACTTACACTGCTTGAAACTTAAATCTGCCATTACTAACGTTCTGTTTGGCCGATCTTGTTGCGAATAACTAGGACAATAATAGATAATATCTCAAATGATATTTGCCAGAAATTTTAGCAAAACGAGCCCATAGTACATAGTGTCTCACTGTCGCACTCAGTGTCTGCCATCATCAACATCAACGCCGTCGCCATCAGTTTGTCTGCTCCAACCCTGGCACAACCGCAGCTCAACTCGACTCGAAAGGGCAGTGGAAAAGGGTGTGCAAAAGGGAGTGGAAAGGGAGCCTGATGATAATCATACTAAATGCTGCCATTTGCCATTTGTGAGGTTTTGCCACTTGCCCTCAAAGAACGAACAATACATGAATGTGTCTCAGTGTCTGTCTCTGTATCTGTATCTGTGTCTGTGTGTGCGTAGGTGGGTGGCAAATGGGTGGAAAATGGGGGGAAAATGGGCGTGCTCAGCAGGGTTGGTTGGTTGGTTGGCAAGCAAATTGTGAAAAGTTCGCCTGAAAGTACTTCTAAGCTTTGTGTAAACACCCACTAAAATCAATTTGCTGGATTTTCTACCACCAGAAAATGTGTATTTTACGGGTTACGATAAGAGAGAACTTCGCACAGAGCATCATCATGGACTCTGGCAAACTCTGGCTGGGAGGGTTTCTCTATGGTTGCTCTAATGTGAGCTGATTGTGCTTTTTGGTGTTTGCGAGGAAAACTCTTTGGGATTGCCATGGAATGGGCTTATAATACGAATGGATGAATATGAATAGTTCAATATCAAATTCTATTGATAGCACAAGTTTCTGAACAATTGGATTAGCGTACAAATTAAATTGAAACGCAAAAAGAACAATCAAATACTTTCAAGTCTTGTTTATTTGTTAAAAATTAAAAGATTTTATGCAGAATATCATTTTAATTGGTTATGGCAATAAAAACAAATGTTAACTTAACTTTCCGAAAATATTTCTTAAAAAATTTATTTTCAAATTTTTTTTAAATATAAAACAATACCAAAGGTTTCATTTCTTTTATAATAAATTTTGCCAAATCTGAAAAAAATTTTGGATTTGTAAAGTTGTCTGTTCAAAATGTCAACAGATTTTTGGCTAATAACTTAGCCAAAAGTGAACCAAATTAATTTCGGAATATCATTTTAAACACTATTTGAGCTCTAAAACAATTCTGCATCAAAGCTATTTTATTTAATTCAAAATAAAATAACAAAAATAACATTTTAAATGGTTTTTGTTGTTTATTTTATTTAATTTAATTATTTTTTTCAAAAATTAATTTATTTTTATTTATTTTTCTCAAAGTAACTTTGCCAAAACTTCACCGATTTTGTCAATAAATTATCTGAAAATTGATTTCGCATCAAAATTTTGTTTATATAATAAGTTTTTATTTAATGTATAGTAAAGTTAAATGTATTTATTTATATAATGTGCTCTTGATTAATATGCTGTGCAGCAAACAGCATTTAAACCAATAAATTCCTATTGAAAATTTTCAATTTTAAAAAAAGCCTATTTTTCCCTTTTTTCTAGATATTTATTTTTTAAATAAATATTTTGATGCAAAAAAATTTGTAAAATATTTTTACTGCCTTTTTTTAAATTATTTTGAAAATCCTAAAGTTGACTATTTTAACCCCTTTTTTCTACTAGCAAAAATATTTTTGAGCATTTTTTTTTCCAGTCACTCTTAGAATTGTTTGAATAATATTTTTGCATTAATATATTTTTTTTGAACAAAACCGAGGAAAAAAGTTTAAAAATTGACTCTTTTTTTTAACTCAAAATATTTAAAGGGTCTTAATGGGCTAAGGAGGTTTTGCATCATTCAAACGGACTTTAAACGACCTTTTCATGTATATATTTTTATTTACGGTGAGTGTGTACGAATAAATGTTGGTCTGAGTGTATAATCTCACATAAAGCTGCTGCAATTTGTATCGAAAGCTAAACTTTTATTTGAACTTGCGAATAGAGAGAGAAACGATTGCAAAACTTTGCTGTGTCCTTTCGATTGCTCCTTCTTCTACTTCTACTTCTTCTACTTTTTCTTTTTCAGTTACTGCTCTGCCTGCTCTCTGCTCCCTTTATTTAATCTTATCTAATAAATGGCTTGTCTTGTCTCGTAAATCACTTAACAATTTGCAAAAATTTTCGTACGATAAACGTAAGTAAAAATCGTGCTAAGGTTTCTTGATATTCTCTCGATGTTCTCTCGATTTTTACATGTGTACGCATAAGTGGCCCTAAATCGCATTCATATGACTGTTCCCCCCCCTTCACTTCCCCTTCCATCACTTTGACCATCGTTATTGCGTTGGGCTTGGGGGCAACTTTTTTGTGTGACCTGCCATTTGATTTATTTATTGTTGGTTTATGCGTGATCTTGCCTCAAATTAGCATTTATCATTTTGGCCGCCATTGACTCCACCCATAAAATAAAAAAAAAAGCAGCTCTCGCCATTTTATACAAGTACCAAATCACTAAAGCATAAAAAAGGGCAGCAAATTGTTTTTAACAAGTGCAACGTAATTTTTCAAATGGTTTTTATCGCATTTTCTTTTTTTCTTGGTTTTTTTTTTGGTATCACGGTGATTGATTGCGATTATGCAAATATGAGACAATTGAATTGCTTTGGGCTTGAAACTTCTCTATAAATGGAACATTTTGGCATGATTTTTTACAAGAAAATGAATTAAATTTCAAATTATTCTTATTATAGTAATTATCACGTAGGGAGTTAATTATATTTTAAGACTTGAGATTTAAGATTTGGAATTTTTGAAAAAAAAATCGATAAAAATCGATATCTTAAGGTAAAAAATTATTTGAACGAAATTAATAAAATTTCAATGCATAGATGAATAAATTAATGAACCAAAGTTACATTCCGCTTGAAAATCGAATCATTTTTGGCAAAGTTATGGAAGTTTTTAGTTAAAGTTTTATGTTTTTTGACTAAGCAAATGCTAGACAATTAAATGGCTTTGGGCTTGAACTTCTCTGTAAATGAAACATTTTGTCATGATTTTTTACAAGAAAATTAAATTAAATCAGATTCAAAGTCTTTTATACCAATTTATAAATTTAAGGAGTTAAATAAATGTTAAAAATAAAATGTAATTATTTTCATTTTTCGAAAAAACATAAAAATAAATATTTTAAGGCAAAACATTATTGGAATAATATAATTCAAATTGGAATGCATAGGTGAATAAATTAAGAAACCAAAATGAAATTCTGCTTGAAAATCTGATAATTTTTGGCAAAGTTATGGAAGTTTTTAGTTTAAGTTTTTTAGTGTTTTTTGACTTTTGAATTGCTTTGGAACTTGCTTGAACTTCTCTATAAATGGAACATTTGGCATGATTTTTTACAAGAAAATTAAATCTAATTTATACCAATTTATAAATTTAAGGAGTTAAATAAATGTTAAAACTAGAATTTTAATACGTTGATTTTTCGAAAAAAAAAATAGAAATAGATATTTTAAGGCAAAAAAATTATTGGAATAAAATTATTCAAATTTAAGTGCATAGGTGAATAAATTAAGAAACCAAAATGACATTATGCTTGAAAATCTGATCATTTTTGGCAAAGTTATGGAAGTTTTTAGTTGAAATTTTATGTGTTTTGCAAATCGTAACATTTGAACTTCAATAAATAGTAAATATTCGGCAACTGAACGGCACCTCCTAAATATCAAATAATACTTAAGCTTTGGCGTCACAATTAGCGCACAATAAATTTGAATCAATTATGCAAACGACGCAAATGCCGAGTAACTATTAGATACAAATACAAATGCACAGTTACAGATACAGATACAGTTATTTAGATACGCGGATAATCCAAAACAGTAGCACATTCGCCAACTCCTCCTCCTCCTCCTTTCTGTGCCTGCCCCTGCCGCCGTGAGGCGCCAATTTGTGTCACTAATTGCGTGCAAATGACGATGCCTTTTGCATTTTGGGCCATGCATATAAATAAGGCCCAAATGGACTAGACAGTGGAGGCGGGCAGCTAATTAAATGGGGGGATTAAGACAAGGACAACATGGATGGTCGAAAATGATTAAATGGAAATGCGAATTTAGATTTTTGAAAGAATAACAAAAAATGCACCCATTGTTTATCAAAATACACATAAAAAAAATTGTATTGCATACTTTTGGGTAAATGCATTGCTTTAAAACTTAATACAACCATAACTGCCGTTCTGTCTGGCCGATCTAGTTGCGATTAAGTAGGGTGATAGCTTATAATAGTAGTTAACGTTGTTTACCTAAAAAAATGAAATATCTTAAAAACTGTGCAAGTTATAGTTCTAAATTAAAACCACTTTACTTTTCAACAATTTTGCTATTTTTATTTTGACATCGAGTTGAGTTCAATTAAATAAACTAATTTTTGTAAAGGGGGTAACTTAATCTAATCTCTGGCTTATCCCTAGCCTAGTTTTAGGCCAATAAAATTAGAAACCCCCTTTTTACTAAAAGCTTAAACTCAGACAGACGCTCTTGAATTAAATGGTATTCCCCTTTATGGAACCATCATAAACCAACGATTTCATTAATTCGAGGGAACTTATTATTAGCGTGGTTAGCAGTTAATATTAATACTTTTAGTACAATAATTTCGTTTAATTTGTTTATTTATCTAGCTAAGCGAAGAGAGAGAAAGACAGAGAGATCCAAGCCACAATAAACAAATTTGTTTGGTTAATAAAGTCGATAAGACTACCGAACAATCATAAAGATATAGGCGCGATATAGCATACATTCAGTCGGTAGCCTATGAAAACAAACCATTATTTCCGATACCACTTCGGTGGGCGACAAGATTTATGACAGACGCTGCATATCAGACAGAGTTTAATTGAAAGCAAAGCGTATAATTTTCAATCAACGAATTCCGAAAAAAAAAACAGAAAACAGAAAAAATAAAGAGATAAGACTCGCTCGGAAAAAGTGGGTGTGGATGTGGATTATACGGTAGTCAGTTGACTGCTTGTAGGTAACCATTGATTGCCATTTATTTGAATGTTTGCCAACAGATGAGGATGATGATGATGATGACGATGATGATAACGATGATGACGATGATGGTGACGACAACAACGCACAGTGAATCACTTACGAAATTTAAGGGTTAAAAATCAAAACGCTCATGGTAAGAAATTGCTTGTACAAAGTTTTAAAAATTTTAATTGAGTTATAAATAAGATATTTAACTTATTTTTTTCAAGCGGTTAGCATGAAGTTTTTTATTGTCAGCTCTGCAAAATCCAGCGTTAGTCTCATGGATTGATTCAAATGGTATTTTATACGAGTTCCGATATTCTTTTAAGGAATTTTAAGAAAGAAGAAAAAAAACCAAGAATAAAATTTGAGGAATCCAAAAATTAAAAAAAAAATTAGAAGAAAAAATTGGGAAAAGTATCTTAAATTTTCCTGTCATTAGAGATGGGCCCGAAAAAAAACAATCAAAATATGAAAGGGTAGACAACCGTCATAAATCGCTACTCAATACATACGACCAACACAAAGATGAAAAAAATGGTTCGAATAAATATCTCATGCGCTGGAAATCGAAGTCCTGATTTCGATGTTGTTTTTTTGCTAAGAAATAGCAAAAAGCCGAGTCAAAAATATTTTATTTAAATTTCCGCGATTTTTAAAAAAAATTTTTTGATTTCGTCTTTTTTTAATTTTTGTAGTCCTAATTTTTGTTTTCTCAATTTTCGTCTTCCCAATTTCTGCTATACCAATTTTTGACTTCCTAATTTTAGATTCCTTATAACTGTATTCCTAACTTCGGATTCGTAATTTCGGATTCGTAATTTTGGATTCCTAGTTTTTCGATTCAAAATTTTGGATTCGTAATTTTTTTTCCGAATTTTCGTATTCTGAATAATATTTTTCGACATTCGTATATAGAGTTGATTCAAATAGGCAATAAATAAAATAAAAAAGTCGCCGTCAGCGCGAGCTTCAATTAACCCTCAAATGCTCACTTAAAAAAAGAAATGTAAGCAATCACTGATTTTCAGATAAAGAAAATATGTAGTAAATCTAAACTGGCTGATTTAAAATTTAGTTATTAATTCAATTTGAAGCAATATACATTAAATTATAAATAATTGTTAATTATATTGATTTCTAAAGTTTTAATGAAGAGTGCCCACCTATAAAAATAAAACATAGCAGCAGAAGAAGCATTTTAGCATAGTTCAAAATTCAAAAATTGCAATTTATATTCGCTAATTTAGCTATTAAGCCCACTGTGCGATGTAGCGGGGCACAGATATATTTCTATTGATTTTAAAATTATGCGCATAAACAAAAGCATGCAATGTTGTCGAGCATCGTTGTTGTTGTTGTTGTCTTTGTTGTTATTGCTACTGTTTGCTAAAAGCCCAGGGAAATGGGAGCGGAGTGGGGGGAGAGAGTCGGTGACAGTGGAGAGGTGATTGTCGGGACGTGGTCGTCATTTTGACTTTTCCATCATGTTGACTCGCTGTTTAGATTTTCAATTAAATTTGTTGACACAAAGCTCTCGACTGGGCCGCGGGGTCGTATACGTAATATAAATTGATTATTTCAATTTATTTAAGCGCAGCGATAGCATTTAATTAAAAACTCATCTGTGCAAACATCGTAGACAACAACAACAACAATAACAATAACTATGACTACGATTCCGACACGACTCATTACAGCTCAAGTATCAAACAGACTGAAAACTGGAAGACTGGAAGACTGAAGACTGCGACTGGAGACTCCGCACTGGTTAAACGGCGGCCAAGCTGATAAGCCTTGGCAAGAAGTGCAACGTTTATCAGCGTTTAACATCTGTTTCTAATTGAAAATGCAGCTACTGTCGAGTCAGAGGGAAAATTGACGCCAATCGTCAGTGTTGGCAGTGTCAACATTGAAGAATAAGTGGGTGCATTACCTTTGAGTACACTTGGAAAAACTATGTTTAAATAAAATATATTGGGATGCCACAGAAATGCTTTCGCTTGAACTTCACTTAAATTTCATACAAATTTAAGTGAAATTCAAGCGAAAGCGATTTCTGTGGCACCCCCGTATATATATTTTTCTTACGATGTCAAATTTTAAACAGTTATTTCTTAATTTGTTTTCTACTTAATTTTTAAAGAATTTCATAAAAAATATTGCCTATTCTCTAAATTTAAGAAAATTCGTGTTTTCCAACTTTGTCAAAATTAAACATTTAGAAAGTAACTTTCTATAAGTTGGAGCATTACCTTTGAGAACACTCAGAAAAATAATATAATAATAATCATTTTAGAAAGTTCGTCCTGGGTAAAAAACATACCTGTTAAATAATGATTAGTAATCCAAATCATTAGTTATTAGATTATTTTTGTTTAAAAGTCGAACTAATGATTATTAGTTATCGGATTATTTTTTATTTTTTTCTAATTATTTCTGATTATTTTTGATTATTTCTGATTATTTATGACAATATAGTAAAAATCAAATTATTTTAAATTTTCACATTCAAAAAAGCAAAAAAAATCAGAAAAAATCAAAAATAATAAGTAAAAATCAGAAAAAAATCAATATATAGTCACTACGATTATTTCCAAAAATAATCTAATTGATTAGTAATTCTATCGAAATTTAACAGGTATGGTAAAAAATATGTATTTTTTAATTATTTCTTACATATATAAACTGCGTTATCTTAGGATTAAAAAACTCTTTTTTAATTTTAGATAGTAATTCCTTAATTTATGAAAATGCATTCAATTTTATTTAAAAGAAATTCATGAAAAATAATTCCAATACTTTTTTAATTTAAGAAAATTCGGCTTTTCTAACTTAGCCACCTTAAGATAGAGAGAGATAGAGAGTATTCTACATTTTAGGAAAAACCATTTTTGTTGCCACTTTTTGAATAATTTTCTAAATTTTAGTATTTTTAAAGGACAACATTTTTGTTTGTAAGTGTAGCCTCAACGTCCAGCTTCGAGCAAACACTCAGTCGATAAAAAAAATGGGCAACCAGAGGCATTTCCCATCCCCCGTTTCGTGCTCGCACTCTAGAAGTTTTTCGAGTCAATAGTCAAGACAATAAAATGCAGCTGAAACTGTTTGGAACGCTGTCAAACTCGGCTCTTTGCGACTCTTTTGTTGACTTTTTCATATTTCTTAATGATGACATTTTAATTATTAGTAAAGTGCTTTCAACAACTGATAAGATATCGCATTGGATATTTATTGCTCTGTGTGTTGTTGTGTGTTTGTTGTGTGTTGTGTGTACGAAGTTCAAGTTGCCACCGTCTGTGGAAAGGAATTTCTGATGCCTCTATTGCTGTTGATCTGGGCATTGATTGATAATTCCGTTCATCATATTTAAGTGTAGAGACTTTCAGACTCAATTTATTAGTTAAATGAATAAGAAATTATTGGCAGTAAAGAAAACAATAAGCAAACTCAGGTAAATACTTGTTAGTTGAAAGATTGAAATTAAAGTAGGCAAAAGAATTTAAAAAAATAAATATTTAAATAATGTTAGAAGCCAAGTCACATCGTATTAGTTTTATCAAAGTTATGAAAGTTTATAGCTTGTCTAAATGTTTACAAGTCAAAATTTTTCTTCATTTTGTCATGATGTTTTCCATAAGAATTAAACCATCCAGAATAAATTTTTAACATATGATTTATACTAATTTGGGCAACCGAAGTTGATTAAAAATAAAAGCTCGATTTTGAATTTTTAAAAAATGAAAAAAAGGTCGATATTTTGTGTTAAAAAATTATTTAAACTAAATTAAGTAAATTCCAGGGAACGCAAATAAAAGTTATGTGAAACTGGTGACTTTTATTTTAAATTTGTGTTTAAAAATTATAGAATAAAAGTTATTTTTGTTATAAAAATGAAAAATAAAAGTTATTTTTCAATTTTAGTAATACAAATATAAAATAAAACTTTTTTTTTCCATTTTTATTTTAGCAATTGAAAATAAAAGTTTTTTTTTTAAGTTTTTTACATACGCCTTCCAATTCAAAAAACATTTACAGTCATATTTTATTTTTCAACTTTTTTAATAAAAATTGAAGAATAATTCTTATTTTCAACTTTTATAATAAAAATGTAAGACTAATTCTTATTTTCAACTTTTAAGAATATTTCTTATTTTCAACTTTTATAATAAAAATTGAAAAATAATTTTTACTTTCAATTTTTATAATAAAAATTAAAAAAGTACTTTTGTTTTCAATTGCTAAAATAAAAATTTAAAATGAGAGTATAATTATTATTATTATTTTATAATTCTTTTATTTAGATCGAAAAAAAAGAGTTTTCATTACATTTTTTTGATAAAACTCAACAAATAACTTTTATTTAATAATTTATATTTAAAAAATTTTAATCGTTACGGTCCAACAAATTTAGAAAATTTCCTGAATCAATTTCAAAGTGGTGTTTTGTATTAATATACGTATCTTTAGTAACTGCTGAGTTATGTTTAGCGATTTGTATAATTTGGACAGATCGAAAGATTTATTATGCTATCATTTTGTGCAAATAAAGAAGAGCAAGAACAAATCCCTGTCAGAGCCAAATGCTCCAGGGAGCACACTAGGAATACTTACAAGTTTAACTGGGACAAGACCACAAAAGGCGTACAAGGAGTGCAAATAAGTAGAGAAAACAAATGACACGCGTTGTCATTCGAGGCACTCGATGTCAACGTCTTGAAGATTATGATTTGTTTTACTTGGCGCTTAACGAGCGCATGATACAAACTCAAACTCCCCTCCCCACAAACTCGACTTCATCTTGCCCTGATAAGTATGCTAAACATGTCGAGGCATACTGTGGCAACAGTAGGGGAATTCCCTTTTCAGACAGACGACAAATTTTTACAGATTTGTCAGAATTTTGGGGGGTCCACTTGACACACAAACTCGTAAAAACAAATGTACAAATATATGTATGTATGTGCCACATATGTACATAATGCTTTCCACTTAAAAACCAAGTTGTTGGCTGTGGGGAAAAGTGCGGCAAAACCGGATGCTGACATCATGTAAGCAAATTGCGTAAGTAACATTGATTTGACATGACAAGCCTCGACTCCCATCCCTCTCTGTCTTCTTCTTCTTCTTCCCCTCACCCCAGCTAATTTCCAACACTTGGAAAAAGTTTTACACTCATTTAAGAAATTTAAAAAAAGTCTTGATAATTGAAAAAAAAATATATGAAATATTTTAAACAAAGCTTGGGAAAATTTTTTTTTTAATATATCCAATATTTTGTAAATATTTCTTCAAAAATTATTAAAAGTGAAAATAATTCGAGAAATAAATTGAAATAAATATTTAAAACGCGCTTGAAAAAAAAACATTTTTCTTTCTTATATTTCCCAAGTTAATTTGCCAAATTAAACCTATATTCTAATTCAGAAATTATTAAAGTAAAAATTACTTGAAAAATAATTTTAAGTATTTGAAACTGCACTCAAGAAAAACCTTTAATTCCGAGTAATTTTTCATATTTTCTTCAGTAATTTTTGGAGTGAAAAATTTTTACAAATAATTTAAAATGTTCAATGCTGTGCTTAAAAAAAATGTTAATTTCTATAATATATCCAATATTTTGTGAATATTATGGCGCAATGAATTATTAAAGTGAAAATTATTTGAGAAATAATTTGAAATAAATATTTAAAACTGCGCTTAAGAAAACAATTTTTTTTTAATATATACTTTCCAAGTATATTTCCCAAATTAAACTTATTTTCTTATTCAGAAATTATTTAAGTAAAAATTTACTTGAAAATAATTTGAAATATTTAATATTTATTTCTAATATATCCAATATTTTGTGAATATTAAAGCAATATTAGCCCTATTATTTTTTTATATAAATTATTTAAGTGAAAATAATTTAAAATATTTAAATCTCCACTTAAGAAAACCCTTTTTATCTAATATTCCCAACATTTTCTAAATATAGTGGCAAAAATTAAACCTTTCCTTTTTTTCAAAAATTATTGCAGTGAACATTTAATGAAATATGTCACCCTAAAAATTATAAAACAAAGTAGGGGTATGTTTTTTTGCCGAGTGTAGAGCCTTTTTAATCTTGAGCTTGTAATAAGTATAACAAATTTGTTTGTCTTTTTGTATGTCTCAATCAACCCTTAAGATACATTTCTTAACCCTTTCAGTGAATTGATATGACAAATCCGTAAAAAATGTTTAATGAAGTGAAAAATTGCGAAATAACCAAAAATTAAATGGGAACTTGTTTGTGTTGTTGTTGTTGTTGCTATTTTTGTTTATCATTTTAAATTAAGCCTAGGGTCAGATTCAATTTATTGTTGTTGCTGTTGCTGTTGTTGTTGTTGTTGTTGGTAGCTGCTATGCATGACAATTTTTCGGGTTTCGACCACAAACAATAAAATTGTGTAAACAAGCATGGACCAATTTTCAGTTGACTGGCTTTGTGGCTGGCCATTTTCTTTCTTTGGCGCCTTCCTCCAGATGGGTGGGCGTGGTCCGAGCCAATAACAATAGCTACAAACTGAAGGCAGTGCACAATTTGTATTTATTTGTGGATTTTACGAAAATTGGGTGTGTCCTTTATTATTATGCGAAATGTATATAAATATTTGTTGACTTCACTAAGATGTTAAAAGGGAAAAGCCGCAGACTGTGTGCAATTTCAGCTATTTTAAAGCTAAACCAAGATAAAGTATAGCTGACAAAGCTAAAATATTAAAACAAAATCAATAAGCTATTAATCTGTGTGCAATTTCAGCTACAGTCGAACTTCCCTAACTCGAATCACCATTATCCAAGAAAAAAGTTCGAGTTAGGGAGACTTCGAGATAGGACTTTTTTTTCTTTTTTTAAATGAAACTACAAATGCATTACGTATCAAAACGAGTCGGTAACAAAAGCAAAAAATATAAACGAAAAAAATTCAATCTTTTTTAAGGATTTTCCTGAAAAATTCGACTTACGGTCAAATATTTTTGTTCGAGTTAAGGAGAAATTCGAGTTAGGGAAGTTCGAGTTAAGAAAGTTTGACTGTATTTTATAGCTAAATTTATTTGCTGTATAACTGTCAATGCTAAAATGTTAAAACAAATTCAATTAGCTATACATTTTATTAGATACAAGATTTTGGAAATGTTTTGATGACTTTTTTTTAAGATTTTAAGCTTTAAATGTATCACACTTAAAGAACTTTTTAAGCATGAGAATTACATTTTTTTTTAGAGTGAATTTAGGGTAACATTTTTTGAGGGCATAAATACTGTGTCGATTTCAGCTATTTTTTAGCTAAACTTGGTTATAGTAACTGTCAAAGCTAATTTAATTTTATTAGCTACAAATTGTACAGATTTTAAAAGATTTTACAAATGTTTACGTACATAGATATTTTTTTTTAAATATAAATTTATCTTGCCACAGAAATCGAATTTCACTTAAATTTGTATGAAACTAAAGTGATGATAATCCTAATTTTTTTAAAATAAGCTTGATTATTTAAAAAAAAAATAAAAAATGAAAATAAATACAAAAAAATAAATAAATAAAAGCACATTCTCGCAGGTTTTTATTAGGCTATTTTCAGCTATTTCTAGCTATTTTTCTAACACAGACAGAGTTAGAGTGAAGTAGACAAAAAGAGAATGAGACTGAAAAGTAACCCCCAAAAGCAGGCAATACTTTTTGTACAGTCGCCATTTGCTTGGTCGTAAAACAAAAATCATTCACAAATTTGTGGCTTTTCCGACACTTTTGCTCACTTTTCCCCCCGCAGCTAAAAGCTAAAGTGTCGCTTCGTTAAACACATACGCAAATTTGCAAATTCACAAATTCGCATATCCCAAAACATAACTTGAAGTTTGTTTCTAGCGAGAGTATCTGAAACTTAACGCACGACTACTCTGCCATTTTTGTTATACTAACGACAGCATTTATGGAGAGAACACATTGGGGAATTTTGCAGCTGGCCAATAACAAAATTGTGCACAAATTGACTCCAGGACAGTCAGTGAGAGAGAGCTTACAATGCAGCCACTTTTCACACTGCTCCATTTTCCATTTCCCATTGCCAATTTTCCCCCCATTTTCCGCTCAAGCACAAATCAAAGTTGCCAGGCAGTTCAGAGCCTCAATTTTGAAGTAGCCAAAAGTGCAAACCAAGATCATTGCTATCTATGTATGCTCGGCAATTGTTTGCCCAGCCAACAACACAGACAACTTGACTTTTCACACTACTCCTACCCCAACCCCCCCCCCCTTCTCCCGAATTTTCCCCTTACCAACTCATACACTGAGAAAATAAAAATTATTGCAATTAGGATTTAAGCAAGAGTATTTATGTATTTTCAACTTATATCTATGCTCGATTAATCGATTAAATCAATGTTTTTCAAAGCGATAAATCGATATGATCTTCAAAATACAAACTTTGTACAAAAACCAAAGAATTCGATGAGTTGATAAAAAAGTAACTAATTTTAAACTATTTTAATTCCATGTTTTTTTTGAAAACGATTAATCGAAATAAATAATTTAAAAATCATCAAAAATTTAACTTTTTTAAAAAGCCAAGAATTCGAAAAGTTGTTGATATCGTTTTCTTTTATAAGAATAAGAATTCCCAAGAATTATATAAGTTGATAATTGCTCAAGCATTTTTAAACAATTTTAATACGATGTTTTTAAAGCAAAGAATCGCATTATATTAATTGATGATTAGAAAAAAGCTGACCATTTAAGAGTCCCAAAATTTCGATAAATTGAAGCTTGCGTAAATAACTTTAAATTAATTTTGAGCTATTTTATGTCAATGTTTTTTAAAGCGATGAATCGATTTAAATAAATTGATGATCTTCAAAATCGGATTTTATAAAACTCCCAAGAATTCTTGCCTTGTTTTTAAAACCTCACCTATTTTTAGATCATTCCTGTTAAATAATGATTATTAATCATAATCATTAGTAATTAGATTATTTTTGCTTAAAAGTCGAACTAATGATTAAATTACGATTATTTTCGGCTTTGCCCAATTATTTAATGATTACGATTACAAAAAATCAAAAATCATCTAAAATTATTAAATGTATTTAAAAATAATCAGAAAAAATCAAAAATAATCTTTTTGAGTGTTTGGATTATTTTTTATTTTTTGTGATTATTTCTAATTATTTTTGATTATTTCTGACTATTTAGTAAAAATATAATTATTTTAATTTTTCACAATCAAAGTAGCTAAAATAATCAGAAAAAATAAGAAATAATCCGAAATAATCAGATAGATTATTTTTAATTTTTTCTGATTATTTTTGAATAAGTGTAACAATTTTAGATTATTTTTGATTTTTTGTAATCGTAGTAATTATATAATCATAGATTTTTCAACGATTATTTCCAAAAATAATCTAATTGATCTAATCGAAATTTAACAGGTATGGTTTAGATTATGTTAAAAAAAAAATTAAGCAATTATTTTAATGATTCCTTAAAATTGCACATTTCTGCAAATTTATTCTTGGATAAACTCAAGAATTAGAACCATTTTTTTTTTACAACGTGATTTCCTATGAAGTGTCAAAATGACTCTCGTATCTACTAATTTTTCCAGCACTGTATCTCCTTGATTCTCTCAGTGCAGTTAACGTTTTTGGGCACTGGCAAATTTGCGTGCAGATAAATTGCAATCTGGCCAAGTTTGGCATGTGAATGTGGCGCATTTCTCCCTCTCTCCCTCTGTCTCTCTCTTCCCCTCTCCCTCTTCAATATCTTCGCTCTCTGTTCAGTTGACTTGTGAGTCTGTCAGCGTCGTGGCAATTGTTGTCTTTTAATCATCAGACAAGTTTGGGGCATGCCACAGATACAGTTGCAGATACAGATACGAGTACTCGACACCACGACGACTTCACTTCATAATTTTAATTGGAGCTGAATATGGAACTGGAACTTGATGTTTGGCCAAGGCATTAGACATGAAACGCACGTGACTGGGCAACTGAGTAATGTCCAGAGAGAGAGAGAGAGAGAGAGAGAGAGGTAGGGGCAGCTCTCTCTCATATGCCTGATAAACAAACAATAAATTGCAGCTGCAGGCTGTTTGCTTGGGTCAATAGAGGAAGCTGTTTAAGCACTTGATAAGTGACCTGTTGAGACTCGAAGCAATCTAGAGACAGAGAGAGGGACAGAGAGAGACAGAGAGAGAGAGAGAGAGGTGTCAATTGATAAAGAGAAATCACCTTAATGTGAGTTAAATATTTACAGAACAATTACAGAACAACTTCAGATGCTTTAATTTTTCAATTTTTATACTTTAAGTAAGGCACAAATTGTTCATGAAATACAAAAAAGCTGAAAAAAAAAACCTATATTAAAAATTAGCAAAATTTATTTAATTAATAATTAATTTTTTTAATTGATTTATACTTTAAGTAAGGCACAAATTGTTCATAATATACAAAAAAGTTAAAATAAAAACCTATATTAAAAATTAGCAATATCTTCAAGTAAATGAATTATTTTAATTTTTTTTAATTGATTTATGCTTTGTGTTATCTTAATAAAAAAAATATGTATGAAAAACTTAATTTCATAAATTTAGGTATGCGTAAATAATTTTGAAATATTTTAATTTAATGTCTTTAAAGCAATAAATTGAACATCCCTTAAAGTACCTAGAAATCTTGCTTAAAATAATTTCTAATCAACATACTCGTGTTATTACTAAATTTTTGTCAAAATATTGCAAAAAATTAAAATACAGTCGAACTTCCCTAACTCGAATCACCATTATCCAAGAAAAAGTTCGAGTTAGGGAGACTTCGAGTTAGGGAATTTTTTTTTTTAGTGTTTTAAAAGAAACTACAAATGCATTCAATCATAAGTACAATTAAAATTTCCATTTTTTCTGTTATTTTCAACAAAAAGGGATTCCAGTTTGTTCAAGACCTGTTAATATTCTCAAAAATTGGTTTCTTCTTTCTTTTGCCGTATCCAGAATAAGTTCCCTATTCAAATGTCATCATAATTAATATTTCATTTTTTAATATAATGAAAAATGTTTTTGCTAAGATACCACATTTTTCAGCAACTTTAATTTATTGGTATTGGTATTGGTCTACTTTCAAATTCCTTCGCTACTAATATGTTTGAATATTTCCTTAAACATTTTAGTACACTGATGCGCTGACATTACGAACATCTTTCCTATAGCAATTTCACAAGCTTAAGTAATTTTTGATGCAATCTTCTATCATATTTAATCACCATATGCTAATGTAAATCAATAAACAGATTCAAACGATCCGGTAACAAAGGAATAAAATAGAAACGAAAAAAATTCAAACTTTGTTTGAGATTTTCCCGAAAAATTCGACTTACAGAAGTACGGGCCAATATTTTTGTTCGAGTTAGGGAGAAATTCGAGTTAGGGAAGTTCGAGTTAGGGAGACAGAATTGTATGAAATTTGCTCAGTAAACGCTATTGCCACCCGATTTTGTTCGAGTTAGAGAAAATTCGAGTTAGAGAAGTTCGAGTTAGGGAAGTTCGACTGTATTACAAAAAATTTTTAAGATTTTTAAATTTTGTAAAAATATTTAAAAAATGTACTTATAAGTATGCTTAAATATTTTAAGAAACAATACAGTTCTTTCCCTCTAAAAAATACAGATTCCGAAAATTACATAAATGTAAAGATGAAAAATGCATATATCCAATTTTCGGAATTACAAATATCCCTAGACTTAGTTATTTAGATACTTTTGTATTTCCTGTATTAAAAAATGAAATATTTTACTTCTCTTTCTTTGAACCATTCTGAACCATTTGAAAATAAGCCTCATTTTCAGACGCTATCAAATCATAATTTGCTCACGTTTCAGCCAAAAAATGTATGTACAGATATTCCATAGACTATTGTCTCTATTTATGTTGTTTATACAGTCGAACTTCCCTAACTCGAATCACCATTATCCACAAAAAAAGTTCGAGTTAGGGAAGACTTCGAGTTAGGGAAGTAGAAATATATGAAATTTGCCAAGTATTGCCACTCGATTCTGTTCGAGTTAGAGAGACTTCGAGTTAGGGAAGTTCGAGTTAGGGAAGTTCGAGTTAGGGAAGTTCGAGTTAGGGAAGTTCGACTGTATATTTATATTTATTTTTGTTTTTTTGTTTTTTTCCACACGCACCGCAAATTTGACGGTTTGGTTGCGTTTATTGATGTGTAATAAACCAATTGCATTTGTTTTGAATATATAATATAAATAGTCATAAAAAAACGTACCCCGAAACAACAACAACAACAACAACAACAACAACTAGTCGCCATTTTTTGTATCTCGTTTCCGCTTTGTTGCTGCTTTTGTTGTGAGTTTTGTTTTTTGTTTTTTGCTCTGTTTCTTTTTTTTTTTTTTTGGTTTGTGTTTCTGTTTGGATACTTCTGGGCAAAACGTGCGTGGCATACTAATTTGGTCTAAATGGATACAAGTTTGTATCTACACAGCTAGCTACATATGTATTTGTATCTATATACATATATACTTAAGTACACCCGGAGAAAAGTGGTCTGAAATTTTGATATTTACACTTTAGCTAAAATATTTTTTGGAAAATAAGAAAATTAGAAAATTAAAAAAAAAATTAAATTTTAAATTTAATTGCGCGTGTAAACCATAAATGTTAAAAAATGATTAGTAATCATATTCATTAGTAATTAGATTATTTTTGATAAAAAGTCGAACTGATGATTAAATTACGATTATATTCGGTTTTGTCCAATTATTTAATGATTACGATTACAAAAAATCAAAAATAATCTAAAATTATTATAATTATTCAAAAATACTCAGAAAAAATAAAAATAATCAAAAAATAATCTGTTTGAGTATTCGGATAATTTTTGATTTTTTTCTGACTATTTCTGATTATTTTTTATTATTTCTGATTATGTATCAAAGTAGCCAATCAGCAAAAAATCAAAAATAATCCGAAATAATCAGAAAGATTATTTTTGATTTATTCTGATTATTTTTGAATAATTGTAATAATTTAAGATTATTTCTGATTTTTTGTTATCGTAATCATTATATAATCACAAATTTTTCAACAGTGAATTATAAAGTCTCTACGATTATGTCCAAAAATAATATAATTGATATCTAATCTAATCTAATCTAATCTAATCTAACAGATATGTCTGCAATTTTAATATTTACATTTTAACTAAAATAGTTTTTTAAAAATTAGAAAATTTGAAAAAAAAATAATAATAATCTAATTGCGCATGTAAGCATACAAATACTGAAATTTGGTAGCCCATTTTTTGTAACAGTGTATTTAGATACATAGATACATATGTATCTTTAGGTTTTATCGTTTGATTAATCAAATAAAATGTGTTGAAAATGTTATTTTTGCCAGCGTTGCAAATGGCGCATTTACGGATTTTTATGTGAGCCACACACAGATTTACACACACACACACACACACGCATTAGTGTGTATTATATGTGTGTGTATGCGTGTGTGTTTGTGTGTGTGGTCAGTCGATAGAAAAAGCCGCAAATGACGCAGCGAATGGAGCTATAAACTTGCCAAGACAAACAATTTACAAATCATAAAATAAAAGCGGCAGACAGAAGGCGGACAACGACAAATTGTAGGCACTGTCTGAGATTTTTCGGCTATCGTACTGACTGTAAAAATCAATCGGCCATAAAATGTCAATGGTTTATCCTGTTTTCCTGGGGCACAAGTGTCATAACAATTACTCTCGTTAGATCTTCGAGTACCTGCCTCTCTCTCTCGGGGTAATTAGTCAACAAATGGCAGTTTACAGACCCATCTCCTCCCCTTCCCCTCGGAGGGAATGTAAACACTTCCCCCTGCCCAAATGTGGAAATGAAAATTGTCGAGCGAGACGCAAAAAGGAAATGGCCAAAAGGCAAAAACGCGGCTTCATTAACAACAGCAAGAGCCATGAGAAGGGCTCTGAGACGAGTGAGCCCGACGGGCAGAGACCCTGCAGTTATGTTGTAAGAGGCGTTTGAGTTGTCTTCTTTTTCTTATCTTTGATAAAAAAAATGAATTACAAAAAATAATGTTTGATATTTTTGTAAAAAATTAAAAAATAATAAAAGTATATACATTTTTATTTAAAATTATAACATTACAAATCTTAAATTTTTCTTAAAACTTTAACAAAGGCTAAAAGTTATAGTTATTTTATTTTATAATATTTAAAAAAAAATCAAAAATAAAATTATGATAAAATAATCAATATTTTTTTTTTTTTTTTTAATTATAGTATACATTTTTCAAATACGCATACAAAAAACTACCACAAATTATATTTGAAATATTTTAAAATTGTTTTTTTTTAACTTTTAGAAATTAACATTTTTTTTATGTTTTTGAATGTAATCCTAATTTACGAAATAGTACTTACAAATTTTAATTTTTATTTAAAAGTCGTTGTAAATATATATGCATAAAAAATCTTAATTTATAAGCTATATTAATATAAGAGTGTCATAAAATTCTAAGTGAAATTATACAATTCAAATTATATAAATAACTTAAAAAAAAATTTTAAAAATTTAAAAAAAAAAACGTTCTTTGCTTATCTAAATAAAATAAATTATAAAATAATAATATATCCATTTTCGTTTTTAATTATACCAATAAAAATCTTAATATAAAGTTAAAGCTTTAATAAAAAGTGAAAAAAAATGTATTTTTGAGATCAAAATTCATTTAAGCCCCATTCAGACGAGCACTTTTTCACCGACACTTTTTGTCAAAAAACCGACCGTGTCACTCACCATCGCTCACCGATAGATTGGAACGTGTTCTATTTCCATCGGTGAGCGTCGGTTTTTTATCGACAATTTGAAATTTTGTATGGTTACGCGACACGGACAGCTTTTTGACAAAATGTGACAAAAAGTGTCGGTGAAAAAGTGCTCGTCTGAATGGGGCTTTAACAAGAATCTATATGCCTGTAAGTTTGGATGGCAGAAGGAAAGCCAAGCAGACGGAACGGTTTTCTGAGGACGTGGCCACGTCGGCAGTTTGTCATTTAACATTTGGCAAATGTATTAAAACACCCCATCATTGCCTTAATTAAGAGCCATAAAAGCACATTTACTTATTGTGTGCAGGGCTCCAAAATGAAATGGGGCCAGAGATTTGAAGGGGCAGCTGAGGGGGAGGAGAAACAAACGCGGCACGTCTTTACGCTTATTTATATTTATAGCCCAAGCCAATGGCGGACAAGGTTGAAATTCCTCCTGCTCCAACTGCAACTCCAACTCCAACTCACAACATTTGTCGGGCTTAATTCATGGCTAAAGTTGGAATTAAGTGAATTTTACGTTCATTAACGTGCGAGGGTTGTGCTCTGTTCTCTCTCTGTGTGAGTGTGTGTGTGAGGGTGAGGGTGTGTGTGAGGGAGTGTGTGTGAGGGGGTGTGTGTATAAAAGGTGGATATGTTTTAGTGGCACTTGTGCTGTATTGGCGCTTTTCAATGGCCATTTCAGTTGCCAGTTACGCAGACAGTGTTGGTAATTAACAGTGCCCTCCATTGTTATGCTCATAATGTTAACGTTGTGGCCAAGAGAGCGCAGAATAGACGTATTTTAGAAATAGAATACCAATGGAATCAAATTAGATATGCCCTATGAAAGTTAAATCATTTGTAGATCTTAAAAGCCACAAAATATTAATTTCAAAAAAATTAGAAATTAAGATTTAAGTAAAGTATATCAAATATTTTATAAGCATGCAATTTAACTATTTTTCTTTAGTTTATCATTTAAATATGAAGTGTAAGAAAAGGTTCTTTCTATAGGAAAGAAAACCAAACTTAAAATCAAAATATCAAAAAAAATATCCTAAATATTATTATAGGAAAGCTAAAATTGTAATACATAAACAAACGGGAAAGGCTATAGACAATATTCAGACTATAAAAAAAACCCGTTACTTATTGATTGCAAGCATTTAGGACAGCAAATACAAATTGTTGCATACTTTTGGGCGCAAACCTTACTTGGAAGACTTAAATCAGCCATTACTACCGTTCTATTTGTCCGATCTTGTTGCGATTAAGCAGGATGATAGCTGAAGCTAGTAGATAATAAAAGAAAGAAAGATATTTTTTTTAAGTAACGGCTATATTTTGAATAAGTACATTTTCAGACCACTTAAAGCAGTTAAAGTTCTATTCGCAAAGCATTTAACTGCTTTAATTTAAAGCTTATTTATTATTATTTATGTAAATTGGCTAGTTGGGATTTATCATTAAGTTTCATAGTCGTTTGATAGTCGAAAGTTTTGTCGAGAAACTTGTCCAACTAATTGGGCATAAAAAGTTGAGAGAAAAGTAGGAAACAAAACTTTTTTAATGCCTTTACACATTGAAGTTGAAGTTGATTCAATGTCTTTTGGGCCACTTTGCTTGCTATCAACCAACTAACTAGCCAAAAATGTTGACCAATTTAGTTGGCCACTCAAACAGACATATGCATTTAGTTGGCAACTCGCTCACATACTCGTTTTAGCTGGGTCCAAACTAAAGGTACACATACAAAAAAAAATGGGACAGATTTTTTTTAACAAAAATTTTAGTTTTTTAGTCTAAAAAATGCATTAATACCAGTGATTAAATCGATATTAACCGATTGAGATTGGTAAACGTAACTGAAAACCTCACCGATACAAAACTTTTTTATTATACCAAAACCCAAAAAACCGAAATTTTTTTAGCCGAAATACTTGTTAAGAAACCAATTCATGCTTAACGGTTAATTTCGGATCGATTAGGCATAAAATTTAAATATGTTTTAAAGGTGTTATCATCGTATATATTTTTTAATTTTAATCTTATCAAAAAGATTAATTTAGGAAATTTTTCAATATTTGTTTTCAAACTTACATACCCTAAATATTTTTTAATATTGTTTTATAAACCGAAATCATCATCAGCGGAACAGTCGAGTGCCCTCGACAGTAATATACCCTGGGCCTAGGCTTCGGCATGCCGAAGATTAGATGCACATGCAATTCTCGTACTTATCCTCAAATATCGATCTATCGTTTTGGTGGCAGCTACATACACATATAATAAGATAAGTGATTTAAACCAATTTTAAAAATAAAAATAAAAAATAAGAATAATAAAAAAAATAATATTATTTAAAAATCATTTGCATCGACAGAACCGGGACTCGAACCTCGATCTCCCGTTTCGCTTGCCGAGCACTTATCACTTCCACCACGTCGCCACTTAAATTGAAGATGACAAGTTTGATAAACATTCTTGCAGAGGAAATGTGAAAAGAATTAATTGACCATTAATTCTATTCTATTTATAGAATTGCCATTAAAATACCTCGGACAAAATTGTTAATATCTTCACCTTGTTGCAGAAACAGGTATATATTTTTGTCAGTGTATCTGCCGCAATGCTACGAATAGTCTGTTAATTAGTCTCACTTAGAAAATAAACGGCAGTAATTAAGACAAGACTGAGGAAAATGCCAAAAAACCAAACTCCACCCACCACCAAAAAAACTACATGTTTTTTAGAAAAGAGAGAGAGAGAGAGAGAGAAAGAGGGAAGAAGAGGAAGACTGCAGCAAGGGAATTTAATTTCAACGCTAGAATTCTAATTAACAAACAAATCCGGTAAAATACACAGCAGCAGTCAAATCTCCCAGGAGAGTGAGTGAGCGAGAAACAAAGAGAGAGCGGACAACAAGAGTGTGAGCGAGCGAGACGACAGCAAAAAAGTATGCTACAATAAATGTGCTAATGGAGCGGGGCAGGGGAGAAGGCGAAAATAGAAAAAAGGGAATACGGAAAAACCCTGTGAGCCATGATCTCCCAATTTAATATTATAATTGCTACAATTATCATTCTCATGCCATTTACACAGCAATTGCACAAAAACAACGACAGCGACACCGACAGCGTCGCCAAGAAGGCAACAAAACAACAAAAACAACAACGACAACACATAAAGAGAGAGCAGCACGTCAACTGACTGGCTACTGGTAAATTGAGGCAATTACCGTACTCTGCTTACCCCCTTGTTTTATGTATAAGCTCTCTACACATATATAAATTGCCAGCTATGCTGACTCCACCCACAACACTGCTCTCCTCATCTCTGTCTCTCTTTAGCGCACACACATAAAGGCACTCTCTCTTGGCGCATGCGCTTAACTGGGAGAGAGCGGCAGCGACGCAGACAGCGACGCAGCATGGCGTAAGGATGAAGCGTCCATGCTGATGCTGAGAGCGAGGCAGCAACATTGACGTTGACGCGGGCAGAGCTCAGCTCCATGATGATGGCGTTGATTATGTGTGTGTGAAGCCAGCGCTGACGTCGACGCCGCAGCTGGCGTTGATTATGCGACGGAAGCGTCGTCGACTTATAATGGGCGCATTTTTAAATTAATGTCTCAACTTTTTCTCTGCCTCCACGATTTTTGGACTATTTACGTTAAATAATGATAATTTTCTTAATGTCGACGGGGGGACAACTACATGCAACTACACTCAGAGAAATAAAGACTGCTATTTTGTGCTAAATATCTGAAAAGCACTGTGTAATTATTAGATAATAAATTTCATTAAAATATGGCTATTTTTTAGCCTTTCTGAAAGTTAATAAGTTTTCTGAATATATATGACTTCTTCTTTATCTTTATCTTTATCTTTAATAGGTTAGGCAAAATATTTATATATCGGTTACGTAACGGTTAACGGTTATTCGTATGATTCCGTTTCAAAATACCGCTATGAATTCGTTTTACAAAACAATTCTGAAAAATAAGTAACAGATGTGTAAACTTGAAAACAAACACGTACAGCTGCGGTCAAAAAAATAGTAGTGCTCTTTCTTTTACTATAACAGCTATTGTAAGTCAAGTCTTCAAATTTAAAAAATGTATTTGGAAAGGTCATCTAAATTCCGTTTGAATGATGTATGTATAACTTTCCTTAACCCATTAAGTACCCATTAAAATATTCGAATTTTAAAAAGGTCTACTTTTTCAACTTTTTTCCTCGATTTTTTCCAAAAAATCTTGGGATGCAAAAACATTTTTCAAACAATTCTAGGAGTAACTGCAAAAGAAATTTTTCAAAAATATTTTTGCTAGTATTTTTTTTAATATTTTGAAAATCCTAAAAATGACAATTTTAACCCATTTTTCCTCATTTTCATGCAAAAAGTGCCTTTTTTGCAATTTTCAAAACATTATAAAAAATATAAATTTAGTTTTAAAAAACGATTTTTACACCTTAACAACCAAAGTTAACCGTTATGCATGAATCGGTTTCTAAACGGTTATTTCATCTGGATAAATTTCGATTTCTGAGTTTAAGTATAATACAAAACTTTTATTTCGCTTAAGGTTTCAGTTATTTCAATCGGTTAATACCGGTTAACGGTTACGGTTAAGCTAACTTAAGTCATATTCTAAGTAAACTAACCAGAACAAAAACAGACATTAATTGATTGTACCATGCATGGGATGAATAATTTCATACAATCTAAATTGATTACAAAATGATTGCAGCTGTTATTATGATAAATTATTAATTTGTCATCAAACAAACAAACAAACAAACAGAAAAAACGTTAAACGACTAAATCTGCATAAAAGCAACCCCAGTCCCAGTCCCAGTCCCATTCCCAGTTGGGGATCAGAAAATCATGTATGTAAATGTACTTCATTTAGTTCGAACATGACAAACTAATCACAAATGTTATGATGATAAAGGTCTGAAGCTTGTCTGTGACAATTCTGATAACATCTGATAATGTAAATGGGTTTTATCTATAATATAATATGCGACTTACGCTCTAATTGAATTCGATCAAATTGCTGACACTAAGTGCTAAAGTTGCCATAAGTGCTAACAAATCCTCTACCCTATATTTTCTGGGAGGGTGGGGAGTACTTAATCTATGGTCCCAACTTGGCACAGTGGGAAAAGCAACCAGATCATCTTTTAATTATTAAAAACTTTAAAAGTTGTATTTTTAATTTAATTTGAATTACTAAATTCGCAAAATTATCAAATTCGTTTTTAAAAACATTAGAAATTAATAAAATATGTTTTTTATATAAAAAAAAGGGTAAATGATTTTGAATTTTTATTTTTTTTCTTATTTTTATTTATTAAAACAGTATAATATTAATAATATTTGTAAAAGTATCAAAAACGTATTTAAAAACATAATAATATCAGTTCTCGAAATATGTTTTTCGTGTAAATAGTAGATTTTTATATTATGTATTTTTTTTAATTAAATTGTTTTATTATTTTTTTGGTTTTTTAGTTTAACAAACTGAATTAATTTTAAATAAATTCGTGAAAATATTATTAAAACATTATATTATAGTATTTATATTATATGAAAATATGAAATTAATAAAATATGTTTTTTATATTAAAAAAAAAGTATAAATGTGATATTGAATTTTTATTTTTTTTTTATTTTTTTTTATAATTTTAATTAAATTTGTAAAAGTATCAAAAACGTATTTAAAAACATAATAATATCAGTTCTCGAAACATGTTTTTCATGTAAATAGTAGATTTTTATATTATGTATTTTTTTTTAATTACAAATTTTTATTAATTTTTTTTGTTTTTCAGTTTAACAAACTGAATTAATTTTAAATAAATTCGTGAAAATATCAAATACATATAAATGTCATACAAAAATTAATATAAACCTCCTTATAGTATTGAAAATTGCTAAAACTACAAAAATAAATCTTTTCGAGATTTGAAAATATAAATAAGTACGAGCTAATCTAGCTGTCTAGCCCACTGTGCTGGGGATCATCAGCTGCTGGCAAAGTCGAAAAGTGGCAGGAGGACAAAGTACAGTTAAGCAATAATCAATTGCTTAGCAATGGTTGTATTAATTTCAGTAGCAAAAATTGTCATGTTACTCGCGATGTTTCGCGTTGTCATTCATTGTCATTGTTGTTGTTGTTGTTGTACTTTGGGTTTTCAACAAAAGTCGTTTGCTGTTGTTGTTGGTTAAATGTCGTGTTTGTATTTGTATGAGATAAAAAATAGCGCAATTGTGCCAGCACAAAATATGTGTGTAATTATCGTTGTCACTAATTAAAGTGCTCTCGTGTGTGTATGATTTTCTCATTCTATTCTTTTTCTGACTAAATGCTGCATCTTATCTTTGATAAGGGGGTTTTGTTTTCATTTCTAGCAGACAAACTGTCGTAAATCCAACATAGACCAAAATTAAGTATATAGTTCGAAATTATCAGATCAAAATACTTTAATAAATTAAGTATTGCCATTACTCAGCTGTAATAACTTAATTTAAATAATTTAAATTTATATTTGAAATGCGCGCTTTATGTCAAACTATCGATATGCTGGCACAAGACTGACATTAACTATCGATTATAATTCACGTTTTGCAACACTGAACAAGACTGAGCAACTGAGCAAGTGAGCAAAAAGAGCAAGTTGGAAGGAACATGTTCACTTCACGGTTGCCACAATTGGCGTTTTTATGCCAAAACTGGTTCTTTTTTTTCTGTTGGCGCAATGGCACTTTATTTTTCGATTTGGCTCTTTTTTTCATCAGTTCAGAATCAGTTATTTTGCATAGTTTTAGGCTGAAAAATAAATATGTATTTTTATTTAATAACATAATCACTTAATTAAGATGAAAATGAGAATATGTGTTATTGCTTTAAGTGTTTGTGAACGAATTATGTTTTATTTAATTAAATGCAAAAATCAAATGAATTTTAAAAAAAGTTTTGGCTTTTTTTTAGTTTATTTGGCTCACTTTTTGTCTGTTTTTGGCTCAATCTGATATTTTTAAGTGGCAACCAGCCTTGCCAATTTAGCTATTTTCCAGACAGATTTAGTGGGTTGCAACTGGCAAATAAATATAAATATAAAAATATGGTACTGTTTTTAGCATTCTGTTATTTTATTTCTACCTTTTTTCCATTCTAATTCAGAAAGAAAATAAAAGTTTGCTAAAAAAAGCAGTACCATAATTTTTATTATTTCTTTAAAATTTGATTATTCAAATCTGGCTTTTTATTAACGGACTAACTTTGGCAACGCTGGAACTGAGCAAGTGAGCAAAAAAGAGCAAGTTGGAAGGAACATGTTCACTTGCTCACTTCGGTGAGCAACTCTTTTTTGTTCACTCACTCTCACGAGCAACCCAACACTAGAGCGCAGCACAAAAGAAAATAAAACAAAAACAAAACTAAAAAAACTGTGCAGTTTAGCAAAACACGTTAATCCTCTTATTATAATTGTTACAATTACATCGCGGCACTGCATAGCGAGCTACAAGTGTTGTGTGTATATTATAAAAAATAGTCTGCGGTTGCCGCAAGCGAAAATGCGTCACAATTGAAATTGTTTTTTGCTTACGCTGCGCTATTTAAACAACAACAACAATGCAGAAACAACAACAACCATTATCAGTATTCCTTTGGACGATTTCATTGTGCTGCATTATTGTTGTGGCAAAGGCGAATTCACTGAGGTAAGCAAATCTGAGGCAGGCAAATCTGAAACGACGATCGCGAAACGTCAAAGAAAATTCTGGTTTGTTTTGCAACAAAAACAACACAAGAAATGGAGATTAAATTGCAAATGTTGGGGAAAACAGTTGTAGCAACAGCAACAACAACAACAATGAGTGTAAACACTAATCGATATTTCGATAAATGCCCTTGTAAAGGCATCAAGTTCAAGGTTAATTATCCACCCCCCCACCCCCCTTCCCCAATGCACACTCTCTCTGCAGTCGAGCGAACGCGACTTTGAGAGACCCTGCATCTATTTTATTTCCTGTATAACTTGCGTGTTTATTATCCGATCGCGTTGAAATTTGCAGGGCATGTAGGCATTATAATAATTATGCCATTGTTGTTTCCAGAAAATTCTTAGTAAATTATACATTTGTACAACTTGACCAGAATATGGAAAAGTCGTAGGAAGAATGCCTTTTCACAACTAAAATGTATGTTTTTAGTATTAGTATTAGTATTTTTAATAATTTTTTGAAAACTGCAAAAAATTACTATTTTAACCCCTTTTTTCTACTTTTCATACAAAAAGTGCCATTTTTGCAGTTTTCAAAAAAATATTAAAAATACTAGCGAAGAGATTTTTGAAAAATTGTTTTTGCAGTCACTATTAGAATTGTTTGAAGAATTTTTTTGCATCAAACAATTTTTTGAAAAAAATCGAGGAAAAAAGTTTTTAAAATGACGTTTTTTTAAATTCAAAATGTTCAATGGGTACTTAATGGGTTAAGGAAAGTTTTGTATCATTCAAACGGAATTGAAATGACCTTTCCATTGATGCCAAAATGTACATGAAGTAGGTTCAAATAACGAGTAGATTTTAATTTAAACGTTGTCAAAATAAATATGCCGACTAGTGTATTTCCTAAATTTCATTTTAAAATTACATGCTTCTTAGTTTAATTTTTCTAATTTATTTTAAGACTTGGCAAACTCTTTGTACATTTTAAGTACAGTGTCTGAAAACCACAACAAATGACACATTATTTTATTTTGTTACTAGTTTAATTTTTGCCCGCATTTTTTTTATAAAATTTAGGTACAGGGTCCGCAAAGCCACAACAAATGACACATTATTATTTAAAAATGTATTTTCTTGTTTAATTATAAAATTACATGCTTACTAGTTTAATTTTTCCAATTTTTAACTGAATTTTTCTTAAAAACAGCAAACCCCTTGTAAAATTTATGTACAGGGTCTGCAAAGCCACAACAAATGACACATTATTATTTAAAAATGTATTTTATTGTTTAATTATAAAATTACATGCTTACTAGTTTAATTTTTCCAATTTTTGACTGCATTTTTTCTTAAAAACATAGCAAGCCCTTTGTACAATTTTTGTACAGGGTCTGCAAAGCCACAACAAAAGAAAGATGATATTCAATTACTCACACAATTCTTTGTTTGCAGCTTTCGCATGGAGGATGCAGGCATCGCCCTGGTGAATACCACGTGGGATGAGTCGAGCAGCTCCATGGAGCAGCCGCTGAAGCGACCAACGGCCGCAGATTTCAGCGAGGAAGATGACAGCGGCGAGGACGAGGAGTATAACTATGGAGTGGAGGGTGGTGATGGAGCAGCAGCCCACGACTGGGATGTGCTGATCTTCACGCAGCAGTGGCCGGTGACCACCTGCTACCACTGGAGGGAGCAGGATCCGTCGCACGAGTGCCTGTTGCCACAGAAAAAGGAATTCTGGACCATACACGGCATTTGGCCAACAAAACTCGAGCAATTCGGACCGAATTTCTGCAACAAATCGGCGGAATTCAATCCGGAACAATTGCAGGCGATACTCGACAGAATGAACACGTATTGGCCGGACTTGGAGGGCGCCGCATCGCAGGATTGGCTGTGGAAACACGAGTGGCTGAAGCATGGCACATGCGCCGCTCTGCTCGAGGAACTCGACGATGAGCTGAAGTACTTTGGCCAGGGCCTAAAGTGGCGCGAACAATTCATCATGTCACGCATTCTGGACGATGCTGGCATTCATCCCGATTCCAATAGCACCGTGATTGCTTTGAATAATGCCATAGTCCGTGGTCTGGGCAAGAATCCATCGATTCACTGTCTGTACGATGGCAAGCATGGCATTAGCTATTTATCCGAAATCCGAATTTGCTTCAACAAATCGCTGGAACTGATCGATTGCGATGGCGTCAAGCAATCCGATCTGGTGGCCATTAAATATCCGGGTGGCACTGTCAACACCAATTGTCACATTGGCAGTCCGGTGCATTATCCCAGCCTGGTGCCGCCTTTGCAGCGGAAAGAGGAGTGGAAATTTCCACTGGTCAACGTCTACAAGCTGCTGCAATTCCTCATGTGGTTCACTTTGTAGAAAAAAGCAGTTAAAAACAGGCTCAACTTTCTCTCTATCAATTTCAATTATTGCCTCTTTTCACTACATACAAATTTGTACATTTTTCTAGCTAGTTTTAGCTAGTTTCTTAGCTAATTATTTTTATTTAAATGGAGCAGAGCTCGCAAATAACAGTCAACACTTATTTCTAAAACAGAATTTAATGTTTTTCTCTGATTACTTTTATCGTTCTGTCAGCAAAATAACTGTTATTCTCTGACACTCTGAAAGTGTTCACTGTTTTTTGTCCATAATACCAGGTATTAACTGAATAGGAGCCATGCCATTGCCAAGTAAAGCCTCCCCATAGCATAATAATAAGGCCACCAAATCAAAAGTCAAGCAAAATTGTATTTAATAACTTGTATTATGGACAAAAAACAGTCAACACTTTCAGAGTGTCAGAGAATAACAGTTATTTTGCTGACAGAACGATAAAAGTAATCAGAGAAAAACATTAAATTCTGTTTTAGAAATAAGTGTTGACTGTTATTTGCGAGCTCTGAAATGGAGCAAATAGGTTTAGGAACTGAGAAAAATTTAGTGGAAGAATTTCAATTATACAGGGGTACCACAGAAATCGCTTTTACTTGAATTTCACTTAAATTTCATACAAATTTAAGTGAAATTCAAGCGAAAGCGAATTCTGTAGCACCTCAGATAATCTCTTTCCACTACAGAAAATTCTTTACTTTTTCACAGATTTTTAAAACGTTTTTTTACCTATTAAAACTTTGACTTGTTTGGAATTTGTTAGCCAACAATTGTAAAATTTTGTTATAAAAATGGTGTAAAAGCTAAGAAAATTATAATTTAATTTAATTATAATTTTTTATCGTTTTTAAATTTTAAATTTCTCCATTTTTAAACACTTTAAGCTTTTTATCCGTTTCTTAACACTTTTTTTTTATCGTTTTTAAACTTTAAATGAGTAAAATTGCAAATTTTACATATTTCTCCGATTTTAAATACTTTTTTAACTTGAAATGAGTAAAAAAAATAAATGTAAATTGGTTAATGCTGGAAAAATAGGGTAAAAAGCTGAGAAAAACTAAATTCTTTTATTGTGAAAAGAGGCTACTACTCCGTTTATACGAAGACCATTTTACGAAAACTTATTTAAATATTTAAAAAAATAAACAATTTTTTTTAAATTTACATTTAGTTTGTACTTGAAATTTGTCTTACATCTTACATCTTTTATGTCGTAACTGCAAACTCACATACTCATGAAAAACTTCGTATAAACGTAGTATCTATTCGTTCTTGTATTTAAGATTTAAGAGTATCAGCATTCGTTATGAATTCTAAAACACTTGTAACACCCTGAAATCGCTGGTTGTCTCTCAGTTCTCGAGGCTACGTTGTATTCAACTAGAAATTGTGATCCGATCCAACACCATATCACGACAAGCAATATTCACTGCGGCATAAACGTTGTGGAAATTATTGCATATATTTTAATCTAAAATTAGAACAAATTTTTATTTTTAATTTTTGTATGATTATGACGAATTCTTGAATTGTTTAAATAAAAAGACACAAACACACACACACAGAATTAAACAAGAATACAGTTGGCCAAGCAATTGTTTTGACAATGTACTAGTCGGCGGTGCTACAGTCGAGCGATACTCGACTGTCGGAGACCCCGTACTTATTATAAAGATATCTCAAACAACAAAAAGATTTTCATACTAAGACTTTATTTGAACTGATCGTACCTATGGCAGCTATATGATATAGTACTCCGATTTCAATCAAATTTGGTCAGTATGTATGGGACCATCTTTTATGCATATTCTGTCAGTTTGGTTGAAATATCTTAAAGAGCAAAAAAGTTTTCCATACTAAGACTTGATTTTCAGCTGATTGTTCCTATGGGATCTATATGATATAGTGGTTCGATCCAAAATCTAAAACAAACTCGATCTGCTTGCAATATAGACGAACCTACATACCAAGTTTGGAGTCTCTAGCTCTTATAGTCTCCGAGATCTAGGCGCTTTTACAGACGGACAGACAGACAGACAGACGGACAGACAGACATGGCTATATCAACTCGGCTGTTGATGCTGATCAAGAATATATATACTTTATGGGGTCTGCCACGCCTCCTTCTGCCTGTTACGCACATTTTTTTTTGTGACAAAGTTAATAGACCCCTTTACTTTTTTAAAGTACGGGGTCTAAAAACCAAAGAAAGGTTTTATCTTTCAATCAAAACATTAACTTGATTAACTGCATTTTAAAGTTTGGTAATAGTTTGAATTTAATAATAATTTAAGGCTGCATTTGTTGAAGCTGTGAATGTAACAACTATGGCTAAGGATATTATATATATATGTATATATAGATATATGTATAGGATCATAATAGGTTTGGTATTCAATTATTGCTGCTGGGTTGAGTTGCCATTGTAGGTGGCCTTGTCGTCCTCGTCCTTTGTGGTGTCCGCCAATCGACGGATGTTCGATTCGCCGTAACGTCTGTAGACTCCGCCGGAACGTTGCTGTGCCGCCTGCTGTGCGATTGCGCCCTCTGTGAAGATCATCGGCGGTGGCTGATAATGTGGATCTACTCCCGCTGCTCCGCCGCTTTGTGTGGATGTCGCATCGTCGGACGTGGAGTCGGGCACGTTGGCGTTTTCTCTTGTAGCGTGCAGCGATCCCTGGAACAAGCCCAAGTTGCGTCTGGCAGAACTAAAGGGGGGGGAAATAGAATGCAGTTCATTAATGCAGGCAGATTTTGTAGGTTTTTAAACTTTTCTGCTCATTTCCGAAAATCAAACTTCTATTTTAAAAAAAGTCTTAAAAAATACCTTTCCAGCGATATACAGAACTGATCTGTAGCTTGTGTGGTTTGTAAACTGTGGGTGTATCAATTTTAGCGGGTTTTTAGCTATTTCCCGCTAAACTAGTGGTCAATTTATCTGTTGAGCCAGCTGTCGGATTGAAATGAATGAGGTATCATTCGAAGCGTATTTTTAATAGGAATATAAATTTAAAAAAGGCTCTAACGGCCCATCTGCTGCAAACACTTAAATTTTGTGATTGTCCTTTTGATCCAAATTTCTTTTTTTAAACACAACAATTCCCGTTTCTTTCTGGCTAAGTATAGAGCAGCGGTGGGCACAAAATCTGAATTCGGGAGCACTACAACAACGTCAACAATAACAGCCCTAAGCTCCCGGAGCCACTGAGTGCCCACCGCTGGTATAGAGTATTTCGCAGTCGAGTTCGCTCCCAATATATAATTATATTGTTTCAATTTAAAATTATTTCATAATTAATTCTAATTTATAATTGTAATCAGGGATTAAAACCCTAACCGAAACCGTAACCTTTAACCGGTAAAAACCGATTGAAATTTAAAACCGGAACCGAAAAAAAATATTTTCATTTGATCGAAACCTTAAAACCGAAACTCTGTAAACCGAAATAACCGTTTAGAAACCGTTTCATTTATAAAGGCCAATTTCGGTTTTTAATAAAAATATATGTATTATAAAAATTGAAAAAAAATTGTATTTCTGATTGTTATTAAAAAATAGCACATAAGAGTTATGGTGTAACTTTTGAAAACAATTTTAAAAACATGTTTTATTTTCAATTTTTATTATAAAAATTTAAAAAACAAGTTACAAATAATTTTCAACGAACAATTTTGAACTGTTTAGATTTTTTCCGACTCATAAGTCTTGTTTGCGATTTTTGATATTTTGTTATTAATTTTATATTTTATTTTTGATTTTACTTTTCTATTTTTGCCTATTTAATTATTATTACGTATATTATAATTATAATTATATTTATTCAAAGAAATTTTTTTTGTGAACCGAAACCGTACCGGTATTTCAAAACCGAAACATACAAAAACCGGTTCACCGTTACGAAACCTTTATCTAAAGATTTTGCGTAACCGATAACTGAAAACCTAAATCCGAACATAACCGAAACCGTAACTGAAACCGATATTCGTTTCGGTTTTAATCCCCGATTGTAATAATATTCCCAATTTATAATTTTTTTGATTTTTGTCGATTGACTTGAGTTGAGTTTATTTCAAAAACTTACGCATCTTGAGCTGCAGCCACTGCCACTGGCTGAGGGTCGGCAATGGTGCGGCCTGGCGGAGACTTGACCAAGCCCACATTGGACACCATTTGCATGAATCGTTGTCGGACGCGTTGCAGTCCCATTTTGTTCAGGTAATCAAAGGCCATGGTGGCGGGCGTGAGAATGGCCCAGAGCACACTGGACAATATGTTGAACAGATTATTGCGGGTGCGAACGACGCTATTGATGTGTTCCCGCTTGAGCACCAGGAGCACAGCATTGGGCACCAGTTGCAAATCGACGAGCGATTGCAGCTCATCCTCGGTCTTGAACTCGCGTCGTGGATAGCTGGTAGCCAGTGTGAAGTCGCGTATGTCACTGCCAGCGAGCAGCTCGTTCGTCACATACACGCGCACAGTGGTTAAGGGCTCCGCGACGGCAAAGGCCTTGGTGCGTGTGATTCCCCCCGGCAAGCGGATCTGCAGACGCGTCTCATCCGCTGCTCCCGCTGACGAGCTGATCGAGGCATCTGTCGATGCTGTTGCATTCGTGGATAACTTGTTGCTCTGCACCTCCGTCCGATTCGCCTGCTCCGCCCGATCGGCGGCTATTTGGGCCAGAATTCGATCTCGGGTTTCCTGCTCCTGTTGTCGGTCACGGCGTATGCGATCCTTCAAAAAAAAACATTAAAATTAATTTTGGTTTTTATTAAAATTGAATTTGAATCTGTATTTGGAAGCTACAAAGTAATGAGTAGACTTTAAATTTTATCAAAAGCCAAATTTTGTTTCTTTTAAATTATAATAATTACACGATAGAATTGTCTCATCTGTGTTCTGTAAAAATTTTAGCTTTCTAGGTTTAACCGTTTGGTCTACACGCTGATACTTCATACAATCAGTTTGTATACCCGTGACTTAAAAAATAAGTAAAAGTATATATTCCTTAAAAGCATCTCCGACCCTATAAAGAATATATATTGTGCAGGCACAGTTTTTGGAATATTGCGTATGTTGTCTATTATTTTAAGCTATCATCCTACTTAATCTCAATAAGATCGGACAAACAGAACGGTAGTTATGGCTGATTTAAGTTTTTAAGCAAAGTAACTGCCTAAAAGTATGCAATGAAAAAATATTTTGTATATTTTAATAAGTAATGGGTATCCGATAGTCGGGAGCTCAACTATAGCCATTCCCAATTATTATTTATATTAATATTAATTTTTAATCTGTTCAATTAACTCTATTCCTTATATGGACAATATTCTTGTTTTGAAATATTGCGTATGTTGTCTATTATTTTAAGCTATCATCATACTTAATCTCAATAAGATCGGACAAACAGAGCGGTAGTTATGGCTGATTTAAGATTTTAAGCAAAAGTAACTGCCTAAAAGTATGCAATACAAAACTTATTTTGTATATTTTAATAAGTAATGGGTATCCTATAGTCGGGAACTCAACTTTAGCCTTTCACACGTATTATTTATCAACTCTTTTCCTAAAATTTAAAATATTCTTGTATTTCAGTTTCCTCACCTGCATTTTTTTGAGCTCCTGTTCCCTGGTCTGGGCCTGTTGCACCTGCGCCTCGCGTCCCTCGCGACGTCGTCGCAGTTCGTTCTCCTTGTCCCGACGCTTTTCCTCCTCCAGACGCTCCAGTTTCCTCTGCTCCACGAGCTGTTGTATTGTTGTCTCCACATCTGGCGTGGATTGTGTTGAAGTAGGCAGAGGAGCTGGAGCTGGAGCGGAAGCTGTTGGCACCAGAGGCACACCGAGTGGCGGCATCAGTGAGGCGGCAACAGCATTGGGTAGCATTGATGAGGGATGCACAACTGGCTGGGCTTGGGATGAGGCAGCCGAGGGCGATGATACATCCATGCCCTCGGGCGTATCGATGGCAACATGTGCATCTTCACTCGAGTCCAGATCGGGCGTATCCATGGCCTCGGGAGCAGCTGCCTCCTCCGATGACTGTTCCTCTATGGATGCCGAATCTGTGCCCGATTCTGTGCTGACTTCCTCCGTTTTCTTTTCCTCGGCACCCGCAATGCTGCGGCCAGTTTCCGTTTCGACAATTCCGGCTGCTTGGCTGGTTGATTGCTCGTTGACTACTGCATCCACATTTACATTCGTTTTTTGTTCCTGTTCCCGTGGCTTTCCGGCCAATTTCAGCACCTTATCGATTTTGGCCACCAGCTGATCGACGCTCTCAATGATGCCCGTGGTCACATCCAATGGCGTTCCCGAATTGCCAATGAAAAATATCGATGGCACTGGCACCATTTTATCTAAAATGATCAAATTAATCAATTAATGATATTAAATTAATAAATTATTATAAATTAATATCAGGGATTAAAACCCTAACCGAAACCGTAACCTTTAACCGGTAAAAACCGATTGAAATTTAAACCCGTAACTGAAACCGTAACCGAAAAGAGAAATTTTCATTTGACCGAAACCTTAAAACCGAAACTTTGTGAAACGAATTAACCGTTTAGTAACCGTTTCATTTATAAGGGTAAATTTTAGTTTTTAATAAATAATATATGTATTATAATAAATTGAAAAAAAAAAAGTTGTATTTCTGATTGTTATTTAAAAATTGCAAATGAGAGTTATGGTTAAAATTTTAAATACATTTTTAACAGCCTGTTTTATTTTCAATTTTTATTTTAAAATTTAGAAAACAAGTTAAAAAATCATTTTCAACGAAAAAGTTTGAACTGTTTCGATTTTTTCCGACTCATAAGTCTTGTTTGCGATCTCTGATATTTTGTTATTAGTTTTATATTTTACTAGGGGTCTTCGCCCCCTGCTCGCTTCGCTCGCCAACCCCCGCTCGCTTCGCTCGCAAGATTGAAAAGAAGGTCTTTTGTTGTCCAGCTTAAACTTAAACTGCTCGCTTCGCTCGCCAACCCGCTTCGCTTCGCTCGCAAAAAATAAAAACAAATTTTTTAGTTGACCGCTTTAACAAATTAGTACAATATAAGGGGGTCCGTCCCCTGCTCGCTTCGCTCGCTTAATTGAAAAGAAGGTCCTTAGTAGTCCGATTTAACAAATTTATATAATATAGCATTTTTTGTAAAAAAACGGAAATATTTAACTTCTGCCGTCCGCGGTATTAATGTTTCTTTCTTGCAATTGAACTTTGGCTTAAAGGCAGATTTAGTGATTTGGCGGGAAAAGTCCAGATTTGGCGGGAAAAAGCTAAATTTGGCGGGAAAAAGCTAAATTTGAGGATAAATTCAAAATTTAGCAAGAAGAGTTAATGTGTGAGTTTTCTAAGAATATCTCATACCACAACAGAGTTCTTGATTCTAAAGGTTACTTTGCATCAGATTGTTCCTATGGCAGCTATATGATATAGTAACCCGACTTTGACCAAAGTTGGCCAGAATGTTAGAAACAGCCCCAAACATAGAATCTGTGAGTTTGGTTGAGATATCTTAAGAAACAAAAAAGTTTTTCATACTAAAGGTTATTTTGCATCCGATTGTTCCTATGGCAGCTATATGATATAGTAACCCGACTTTGACCAAAGTTGGCCAGAATGTTAGAAACAGCCCCAAACATAGAATCTGTGAGTTTGGTTGAGATATCTTAAGAAACAAAAAAGTTTTTTATACTAAGCGTTATTTTGCATCCGATTGTTCCTATGGCAGCTATATGATATAGTCACCCGACTTTGACAAAATTTAGTCAGAATGTAAAAGACAGTACCAAACATATAACCTGTGAGTTTGGTTGAGATATCCTAAGAAACAAAAAAGTTTTTCATACTAAGCAATTCCGTGACCTTTGACCCCGATTTAACCCACTTAGAGGTCGAATTTCGCAAAACGCCGTCTTATTGCACGATGAAATTATCTCACCTATGTTGTGTGAAAATTTCAGCTTTCTATCTTTTACCGTTTGGGCTGCACGTTGATTCTCAGTCAGTCAGTCAGTCAGTGAGTCAGGACAAAGAGTTTTATATATATACAGGCCTGTTCCGGTTTTCACTTTTCATTTTATAGCATTTAGTGAAATGCATTTATTCGCTTTGCACTTAACATAAGAATTTAAAAATGATCGTTTTTCCCTCTATCCGACTTAAACTTATCAACTCAAAGTGATATCAATCCGCAGAGCTTCACTGAAATGATATTAGAGCAGGTTAAAGAAATTCACTTCCGCAAAATCTTACCGAAAGTGAAAACCGGAACAGGCCGGATAGATTTTTGATTTTCTTTTCTATTTTTGCCTATTTAATTATCATTAAATGTACTATAAATATAATTATATTTATTTAAAGAAGTTTTTTTTTGTGAAGCGTAACCATACCGGAATTTCAAAACCGAAACATACCAAAACCGGTTCACCGTTACGAAACCTTTATTCAAAGATTTTGCGTAACCGATAACCGAAAACTTAAATCCGAACATAAAGCCCAATTTACACGATCGGTTTCCGACCGACACTTTACGTTAATAAATCGTCGCTCTCGTGTGAACACGCAAAATTTTAGAGCGTCGGTTTGTCATCGAAGCGAACATCATATGTAAAAATGGAATTTTTTGGTATTTTTTGGTGCATTTTTTGGGCAACATTTTCCACCGGTCAAAAAGTGTCGGTTGGAAACCGATCGTGTAAATTGGGCTTAACCGAAACCGTAACTGAAACCGATATTCGTTTCGGTTTTAATCCCTGAATTTAATTAATAAATTATAATAACTTAATATAATATTGAACTCATATAAATGATGTAAAAATTTTAAGAAATTTTATTTAACAGCGTTCAGCTGTAAATTTTGAAATAAAAATTAAAAAATAGAAAACTAGGAAGCATTTAAAATGGAAATTAAAATTTGGAAATTAAGTACAAAACGAAGTTGGAAAACAATTAGGAAATCTTAAAATCAAAATTATTTCTTTAAAAATCATAAAATATTTTTAAATTTGTCTCATTTTTGTCTTCAACATTTTTTATTTGTTCATTTTTACACTGAATATACTTTTAAATTATATTTCGTAATTTATGATTATTTTAAAAATGTTGTTTTAAAAACGATGAATACACTTGAACAACATACAGTGAACCACAAATGTCTTCATACAGCATAAATTTGTCAAATTTGCGTATAATAAAGATGTTTTGATGCGGGTTTCTTATATCAATCTTTTATTCACTTAAATCCCGTTCTAATTATACCAAAATTTCTTTAACCCATTAAGTACCCATCAAAAATTTTGAATTTAAAAAAAGTCAATTTTTCAACTTTTTTCCTCCAGATTTTCCAAAAAAATTTTTGATGCAGAAAATTCTTCAAACAATTCTAAGAGTGACTGCAAAAAAATTTTTCAAAAATATTTTAGCTAGTATTTCTTAAAATATTTTGAAAACTGCAAAAAAAAACACTTTTTGTGTGAAAAGTAGGAAAAAGGGGTTTAAATCGTCATTTTTAGGATTTTCAAAAAATTATAAAAAAAATTTTTGAAAAATTGTTTTTGCAGTCACTCTAAGAATTGTTTGAAGAATTTATCTGCATCAAAAAATTTTTTGGAAAAAATGGAGGAAAAAAGTTGAAAA